>JASAMY010001694.1:0-76733 GCA_030248085.1 Paralinhomoeus sp. GSCO2_6
CACAGTTGCAATGAGTGTCCGAAATGACAGAATCTCGATATGCTTCGATAAAGTTACTCTTAGTGTATGAATCTACAGCAGCCTGGCAGGAGGTTATAGATTGACTACTGACTGCGCACAGTTGCAATGAGTGTCCGAAATGACAGAATCTCGATATGCTTCGATAAAGTTACTCTTAGTGTATGAATCTGCAGCAGCCTGGCAGGAGGTTATAGATTGACTACTGACTGCGCACAGTTGCAATGAGTGTCCGAAATGACAGAATCTCGATATGCTTCCATAAAGTTACTCTTAGTGTATGAATCTGCAGCAGCCTGGCAGGAGGTTATGGATTGACTACTGACTGCGCACAGTTGCAATGAGTGTCCGAAATGACAGAATCTCGATATGCTTCGATAAAGTTACTCTTAGTGTATGAATCTGCAGCAGCCTGGCAGGAGGTTATGGATTGACTACTGACTGCGCACAGTTGCAATGAGTGTCCGAAATGACAGAATCTCGATATGCTTCGATAAAGTTACTCTTAGTGTATGAATCTGCAGCAGCCTGGCAGGAGGTTATGGATTGACTGCTGACTGCGCACAGTTGCAATGAGTGTCCGAAATGACAGAATCTCGATATGCTTCGATAAAGTTACTCTTAGTGTATGAATCTGCAGCAGACTGGCAGGAGGTTATGGATTGACTACTGACTGCTCACAGTTGCAATGAGTGTCCGAAATGACAGAATCTCGATATGCTTCGATAAAGTTACTCTTAGTGTATGAATCTGCAGCAGCCTGGCAGGAGGTTATGGATTGACTACTGACTGCGCACAGTTGCAATGAGTGTCCGAAATGACAGAATCTCGATATGCTTCGATAAAGTTACTCTTAGTGTATGAATCTGCAGCAGCCTGGCAGGAGGTTAAGGTGGGTTTATACTCCGTTATTTTTTGTTCGTACTGACAGAATTTGCATAAATGACACAAAATGACAAATTGCAATTTATACTTCCGCTTGTTCGGATACCAAAATATTGACGAACATGCCAACAATTGATCGTCGCGGGTGTCATTTGTGTCAGTTCAAAAAATTGAAAGAACAACGGTGTCAGTTTGTTCGTTTTGTATGTTAAATCATCGAAATTTCTCTCTTGACTTTGGAACGAGGAAAGTTGCAGATGGCGAAAGCTGAGGAAAGTGCGTGCTTTAAATTTTTCGGTCCTAGCTTTGTGAGAAATGAGTTCTGGGAGATTTTTAGTGCCGCAAAGGCCCTGAAAACGCAGACGTCATTGGCATCAGCGAAGCTTGAAGTCGGCGACGAGGGGAAAGAGGGGCTGACGGACGCGGAGAAGCGGCAGCCGCCGCCCTGGGGCAAGCGCGACAGTCTCTACAAGAACCGAAGTCTCTACAGTCTCTACAAAGGCAAAGCTCAACGCCTGCGCCGACATCGCCGACGCCATCTGCGTTCCTCTGTTCATTCATCTGCGTTCATTTTTGAATGATTCTATTCAACGAAATTTCAATTGGCACCTAATGGGGGGGGGTGCCTGCAGAGTGATGAGTCTCAAACCCCCCCCCCCCCCCACATGGGCGCGTATGGGCCCATCCTGTAGCTGAAAGTGATGCCGAAATTCAAAAATCCTGGAGGGAGACCGCCCCACCCTACACCTTCATATGCGGGGTATGCGATCCCGACCATCATTATAGTTTAATTTTAAATGTAAATATAATAACGTATACTATCCGAAATGTAAAACAAATATATATCTGCGGTTTTTTAATGGTTTTGATTTATGAAGTGAAGTCCCCCATTTTGGAATGATTCTATTCAACGAAATTTCAATTGGCACCTATTGGGGGTGTGCCTGCAGAATGATGAGTCTCAACCTCCCCCCACATGGGCGCGTATGGGCCTATCTTGTAGCTGAAAGTGATGCCGAAATCCAAAAATCCTGGAGGGAGACCCCCCCCCCCCCCCACCACCTACACACCACCGGCCCCCACCCCAGGTATTTCCCCAAGGTCGCATATTTGAAAGGGGGGGGGGGGTGCAGTTGGGCAGGTTCGAATAGTGCATGTCGTGCATTTGTTTACAGGACTGTCGGCGATCGCCTGCGCTACCTGACCAACAACGAGTTGCGCTGCGGGGCGACGCTGGAACTCAACCGCATTCTCGACACGACGCGCCTGCAGCAGCTCAGAGAGGACAAGGCGAATGCCGAGTGACACGCGATCAATTCCCAAATGATCACACGCCTTGACCATCTTGTTCACTGTCTCTGGGCGCTTCGATTCGCCGGCGGATCCAGGGAGAGGGGAATGGACCCACTCCCCTCCCGAAATCACAAATTTAGGGGGGGGGGGGGACTAGGCGGTGGTAGAAGAAACGTGCCTAGCGGACCTACTTTTCCGCATAAATTGCTTGTAGGCGGTAGAAATTAGCAACATTTTCACCCGCGGGGCCGATTGTCGATTTCACCTGTTAATCGCCGAAAATGGACCGATAAAGTGCCCAAACTACCGCTGAAATAGCCCAGCAACATCTAAAAATTACCCCCTTCTGCAAAATACTTCCGCCCCTCCGAAAAAAATTATTTCTGGATCCGCCGCCGGCTTTGATTTGCCGACGGAACATGCGCCACTTCGCCGCCAAAACAGCAAAAGTATTTTCGACCACGCAGCGGGCCCTGAATTACAAAAATATGTTGACAACTGTGGATTCACAAAAAAAGAAGAATTATGTTGTACATATAAAGGCAGGGTTCCAAATTCAAACCCCACCTCGCCACCTCCCCAAATTTTTGTGCGATTTCGAGGGGGGGGGGGCGCCTAAATTTGTCTTGAGATTTCGAGGGGGGTGGGAATAGACGATGGCGGGGCGCGGCGGGGACGGGAGGGAGAATTTCCGAGGATTTACAGCACGCCCCTCTGGGAAAATCCCGGATGTTTTCCTGCCGCTGCGACCTCCAGGGTTTTGGGGTGGTGGGGCAACTGAAACAAATAGACCTGACTCCTGAGGGTGATGGCGAGCGAGCCTCTCGTCGGCAGAGATTGGAGCCCTGTGCGTCGTTTTCTTCTGAATCGGTGGGCGAGATATTTCCTACAATTCGTCGAATTTTTCGCGATCCATCCAGTAGAAATTCCTGTGCACCTCTCTGGGTCCAAAACCCGCATTAGACGGAGCTGGCGGCAGACGACTCTGTCGACAGTGCCGAAAGTCGACAGGTGTCGACAGTGTCGACATGGGGCACACATACCACGAACGAGTTGCGCGGCACACTCTTGAGAATCTCCAGGCCCATAATCGCTCTCTTCAGCCGTCGCCTTTTGGAAATAAACCTCACTTTGCCGATTCTCATTTGCCGATTTGCCGAAGTCGAAAATATTTGAGTTGGAAAAAAAATTGGTCAGGTACGGTAACGAACATCTTTCAATACTAACATCTTAACATCCGAATGGTAACATCCGAAAGTTCTCAAGAGCGATGTCATTGGTCATTACACGGTGTTCGGACAGAGTGAAGTATAAACCCACCTTTATGGATTGACTACTGACTGCTCACAGTTGCAATGAGTGTCCGAAATGACAGAATCTCGATATGCTTCGATAAAGTTACTCTTAGTGTATGAATCTACAGCAGCCTGGCAGGAGGTTATAGATTGACTACTGACTGCGCACAGTTGCAATGAGTGGCCGAAATGACAGAATCTCGATATGCTTCGATAAAGTTACTCTTAGTGTATGAATCTGCAGCAGCCTGGCAGGAGGTTATAGATTGACTACTGACTGCGCACAGTTGCAATGAGTGTCCGAAATGACAGAATCTCAATATGCTTCGATAAAGTTACTCTTAGTGTATGAATCTGCAGCAGCCTGGCAGGAGGTTATGGATTGACTACTGACTGCGCACAGTTGCAATGAGTGTCCGAAATGACAGAATCTCAATATGCTTCGATAAAGTTACTCTTAGTGTATGAATCTGCAGCAGCCTGGCAGGAGGTTATGGATTGACTACTGACTGCGCACAGTTGCAATGAGTGTCCGAAATGACAGAATCTCGATAGGCTTCGATAAAGTTATTCTTAGTGTATGAATCTGCAGCAGCCTGGCAGGAGGTTATGGATTGACTACTGACTGCGCACAGTTGCAATGAGTGTCCGAAATGACAGAATCTCGATATGCTTCGATAAAGTTACTCTTAGTGTATGAATCTGCAGCAGCCTGGCAGGAGGTTATGGATTGACTACTGACTGCGCACAGTTGCAATGAGTGTCCGAAATGACAGAATCTCGATATGCTTTGATAAAGTTACTCTTAGTGTATGAATCTGCAGCAGCCTGGCAGGAGGTTAGTTACTCTTAGTGTATGAATCTGCAGCAGCCTGGCAGGAGGTTATGGATTGACTACTGACTGCGCACAGTTGCAGATATGCTTCGATAAAGTTACTCTTAGTGTATGAATCTGCAGCAGCCTGGCAGGAGGTTATGGATTGACTACTGACTGCGCACAGTTGCAATGAGTGTCCGAAATGACAGAATCTCGATATGCTTCGATAAAGTTACTCTTAGTGTATGAATCTGCAGCAGCCTGGCAGAAGGTTATGGATTGACTACTGACGTGGGTTCGATTCCCACCACTGCAAATTTTGCGTTTTTCGCAGGGTATTTGCTCCGACATTCTCATACCAACTTTAACTCTCCGTTCCTTCTTCTTCTCTCTAATTAACACTTCTCAAGGCGGGAGGCTTGGGACTACCACTATCTACAATTACCTGCTGTTCAGGGTCTGCAGATGCGACCAACAGCACGCACACTATAGCCACCAGTGATTTGGGGCTTGTTCAAACGGAGACCCTCCCTATAAGGAGCAATTCCCAACCGCGAACTCGCAGCAGTGTGGCTGAGTTGGCTAAGGCGCTGGCCCGGATTGCTAGGCACCCTTATGGGTCGTGGGTTCGATTCCCACCACTGCAAATTTTGCGTTTTTCGCAGGGTATTTGCTCCGACATTCTCATACCAACTTTAACTCTCCGTTCCTTCTTCTTCTCTCTAATTAACACTTCTCAAGGCGGGAGGCTTGGGACTACCACTATCTACAATTACCTGCTGTTCAGGGTCTGCAGATGCGACCAACAGCACGCACACTATAGCCACCAGTGATTTGGGCTTGTTCAAACGGAGACCCTCCCTATAAGGAGCAATTCCCAACCGCGAACTCGCAGCAGTGTGGCTGAGTTGGCTAAGGCGCTGGCCCGGATTGCTAGGCACCCTTATGGGTCGTGGGTTCGATTCCCACCACTGCAAATTTTGCGTTTTTCGCAGGGTATTTGCTCCGACATTCTCATACCAACTTTAACTCTCCGTTCCTTCTTCTTCTCTCTAATTAACACTTCTCAAGGCGGGAGGCTTGGGACTACCACTATCTAACAATTACCTGCTGTTCAGGGTCTGCAGATGCGACCAACAGCACGCACACTAGAGCCACCAGTGATTTGGGGCTTATTCAAACGGAGACCCTCCCTATAAGGAGCAATTCCCAACAGCGAACTCGCAGCAGTGTGGCTGAGTTGGCTAAGGCGCTGGCCCGGATTGCTAGGCACCCTTATGGGTCGTGGGTTCGATTCCCACCACTGCAAATTTTGCGTTTTTCGCAGGGTATTTGCTCCGACATTCTCATACCAACTTTAACTCTCCGTTCCTTCTTCTTCTTCTCTCTAATTAACACTTCTCAAGGCGGGAGGCTTGGGACTACCACTATCTAACAATTACCTGCTGTTCAGGGTCTGCAGATGCGACCAACAGCACGCACACTAGAGCCACCAGTGATTTGGGGCTTATTCAAACGGAGACCCTCCCTATAAGGAGCAATTCCCAACAGCGAACTCGCAGCAGTGTGGCTGAGTTGGCTAAGGCGCTGGCCCGGATTGCTAGGCACCCTTATGGGTCGTGGGTTCGATTCCCACCACTGCAAATTTTGCGTTTTTCGCAGGGTATTTGCTCCGACATTCTCATACCAACTTTAACTCTCCGTTCCTTCTTCTTCTCTCTAGTTACTCGTAGTGTATGAATCTGCAGCAGCCTGGCAGGAGGTTATGGATTGACTACTGACTGCGCACAGTTGCAATGAGTGTTCGAAATGACAGAATCTCGATATGCTTCGATAAAGTTACTCTTAGTGAATGAATCTGCAGCAGCCTGGCAGGAGGTTATGGATTGACTACTGACTGCGCACAGTTGCAATGAGTGTCCGAAACGACAGAATCTCGATATGCTTCGATAAAGTTACTCTTAGTGTATGAATCTGCAGCAGCCTGGCAGGAGGTTATGGATTGACTACTGACTGCGCACAGTTGCAATGAGTGTCCGAAATGACAGAATCTCGATATGCTTCGATAAAGTTACTCTTAGTGTATGAATCTGCAGCAGCCTGGCAGGAGGTTATGGATTGACTACTGACTGCACACAGTTGCAATGAGTGTCCGAAATGACAGAATCTCGATATGCTTCGATAAAGTTACTCTTAGTGTATGAATCTGCAGCAGCCTGGCAGGAGCTTATGGATTGACTACTGACTGCGCACAGTTGCAATGAGTGTCCGAAATGACAGAATCTCGATATGCTTTGATAAAGTTACTCTTAGTGTATGAATCTGCAGCAGCCTGGCAGGAGGTTATGGATTGACTACTGACTGCGCACAGTTGCAATGAGTGTCCGAAATGACAGAATCTCGATATGCTTCGATAAAGTTACTCTTAGTGTATGAATCTGCAGCAGCCTGGCAGGAGGTTATGGATTGACTACTGACTGCGCACAGTTGCAATGAGTGTCCGAAACGACAGAATCTCGATATGCTTCGATAAAGTTACTCTTAGTGTATGAATCTGCAGCAGCCTGGCAGGAGGTTATGGATTGACTACTGACTGCGCACAGTTGCAATGAGTGTCCGAAATGACAGAATCTCGATATGCTTCGATAAAGTTACTCTTAGTGTATGAATCTGCAGCAGCCTGGCAGGAGGTTATGGATTGACTACTGACTGCGCACAGTTGCAATGAGTGTCCGAAACGACAGAATCTCGATATGCTTCGATAAAGTTACTCTTAGTGTATGAATCTGCAGCAGCCTGGCAGGAGGTTATGGATTGACTACTGACTGCGCACAGTTGCAATGAGTGTCCGAAATGACAGAATCTCGATATGCTTTGATAAAGTTACTCTTAGTGTATGAATCTGCAGCAGCCTGGCAGGAGGTTATGGATTGACTACTGACTGCGCACAGTTGCAATGAGTGTCCGAAATGACAGAATCTCGATATGCTTCGATAAAGTTACTCTTAGTGTATGAATCTGCAGCAGCCTGGCAGGAGGTTATGGATTGACTACTGACTGCGCACAGTTGCAATGAGTGTCCGAAATGACAGAATCTCGATATGCTTCGATAAAGTTACTCTTAGTGTATGAATCTGCAGCAGCCTGGCAGGAGGTTATGGATTGACTACTGACTGCGCACAGTTGCAATGAGTGTCCGAAATGACAGAATCTCGATATGCTTCGATAAAGTTACTCTTAGTGTATGAATCTGCAGCAGCCTGGCAGGAGGTTATGGATTGACTACTGACTGCGCACAGTTGCAATGAGTGTCCGAAATGACAGAATCTCGATATGCTTCGATAAAGTTACTCTTAGTGTATGAATCTGCAGCAGCCTGGCAGGAGGTTATGGATTGACTACTGACTGCGCACAGTTGCAATGAGTGTCCGAAATGACAGAATCTCGATATGCTTCAATAAAGTTACTCTTAGTGTATGAATCTGCAGCAGCCTGGCAGGAGGTTATGGATTGACTACTGACTGCGCACAGTTGCAATGAGTGTCCGAAAAGTTCGAAATTAGTGTTCGATAAAGTTACTCTTAGTGTATGAATCTGCAGCAGCCTGGCAGAAGGTTATGGATTGACTACTGACTGCGCACAGTTGCAATGAGTGTCCGAAATGACAGAATCTCGATATGCTTCGATAAAGTTACTCTTAGTGTATGAATCTGCAGCAGCCTGGCAGGAGGTTATGGATTGACTACTGACTGCGCACAGTTGCAATGAGTGTCTGAAACAACAGAATCTCGATATGCTTCAATAAAGTTACTCTTAGTGTATGAATCTGCAGCAGCCTGGCAGGAGGTTATGGATTGACTACTGACTGCGCACAGTTGCAAAGAGTGTCCGAAATGACAGAATCTCGATATGCTTCGATAAAGTTACTCTTAGTGTATGAATCTGCAGCAGCCTGGCAGGAGGTTATGGATTGACTACTGACTGCGCACAGTTGCAATGAGTGTCCGAAATGACAGAATCTCGATATGCTTCGATAAAGTTACTCTTAGTGTATGAATCTGCAGCAGCCTGGCAGGAGGTTATGGATTGACTACTGACTGCGCACAGTTGCAATGAGTGTCCGAAACAACAGAATCTCGATATGCTTCGATAAAGTTACTCTTAGTGTATGAATCTGCAGCAGCCTGGCAGGACGTTATGGATTGACTACTGAATGTGCACAGTTGCAATGAGTGTCCGAAATGACAGAATCTCGATATGCTTCGATAAAGTTACTCTTAGTGAATGAATCTGCAGCAGCCTGGCAGGAGGTTATGGATTGACTACTGACTGCGCACAGTTGCAATGAGTGTCCGAAACGACAGAATCTCGATATGCTTCGATAATGTTACTCTTAGTGTAGGAATCTGCAGCAGCCTGGCAGGAGGTTATGGATTGACTACTGACTGCGCACAGTTGCAATGAGTGTCCGAAATGACAGAATCTCGATATGCTTCGATAAAGTTACTCTTAGTGTATGAATCTGCAGCAGCCTGGCAGGAGGTTATGGATTGACTACTGACTGCGCACAGTTGCAATGAGTGTCCGAAATGACAGAATCTCGATATGCTTCGATAAAGTTACTCTTAGTGAATGAATCTGCAGCAGCCTGGCAGGAGGTTATGGATTGACTACTGACTGCGCACAGTTGCAATGAGTGTCCGAAACGACAGAATCTCGATATGCTTCGATAATGTTACTCTTAGTGTAGGAATCTGCAGCAGCCTGGCAGGAGGTTATGGATTGACTACTGACTGCGCACAGTTGCAATGAGTGTCCGAAATGACAGAATCTCGATATGCTTCGATAAAGTTACTCTTAGTGTATGAATCTGCAGCAGCCTGGCAGGAGGTTATGGATTGACTACTGACTGCGCACAGTTGCAATGAGTGTCCGAAATGACAGAATCTCGATATGCTTCGATAAAGTTACTCTTAGTGTATGAATGTGCAGCAGCCTGGCAGGAGGTTATGGATTGACTACTGACTGCGCACAGTTGCAATGAGTGTCCGAAATGACAGAATCTCGATATGCTTCGATAAAGTTACTCTTAGTGTATGAATCTGCAGCAGCCTGGCAGGAGGTTATGGATTGACTACTGACTGCGCACAGTTGCAATGAGTGTCCGAAACGACAGAATCTCGATATGCTTCGATAAAGTTACTCTTAGTGTATGAATCTGCAGCAGCCTGGCAGGAGGTTATGGATTGACTACTGACTGCGCACAGTTGCAATGAGTGTCCGAAATGACAGAATCTCGATATGCTTTGATAAAGTTACTCTTAGTGTATGAATCTGCAGCAGCCTGGCAGGAGGTTATGGATTGACTACTGACTGCGCACAGTTGCAATGAGTGTCCGAAACGACAGAATCTCGATATGCTTTGATAAAGTTACTCTTAGTGTATGAATCTGCAGCAGCCTGGCAGGAGGTTATGGATTGACTACTGACTGCGCACAGTTGCAATGAGTGTCCGAAACGACAGAATCTCAATATGCTTCAATAAAGTTACTCTTAGTGTATGAATCTGCAGCAGCCTGGCAGGAGGTTATGGATTGACTACTGACTGCGCACAGTTGCAATGAGTGTCCGAAATGACAGAATCTCGATATGCTTCGATAAAGTTACTCTTAGTGTATGAATCTGCAGCAGCCTGGCAGGAGGTTATGGATTGACTACTGACTGCGCACAGTTGCAATGAGTGTCCGAAATGACAGAATCTCGATATGCTTCGATAAAGTTACTCTTAGTGTATGAATCTGCAGCAGCCTGGCAGGAGGTTATGGATTGACTACTGACTGCGCACAGTTGCAATGAGTGTCCGAAATGACAGAATCTCGATATGCTTCGATAAAGTTACTCTTAGTGTATGAATCTGCAGCAGCCTGGCAGGAGGTTATGGATTGACTACTGACTGCGCACAGTTGCAATGAGTGTCCGAAATGACAGAATCTCGATATGCTTCGATAAAGTTACTCTTAGTGTATGAATCTGCAGCAGCCTGGCAGGAGGTTATGGATTGACTACTGACTGCGCACAGTTGCAATGAGTGTCCGAAATGACAGAATCTCGATATGCTTCGATAAAGTTACTCTTAGTGTATGAATCTGCAGCAGCCTGGCAGGAGGTTATGGATTGACTACTGACTGCGCACAGTTGCAATGAGTGTCCGAAATGACAGAATCTCGATATGCTTCGATAAAGTTACTCTTAGTGTATGAATCTGCAGCAGCCTGGCAGGAGGTTATGGATTGACTACTGACTGCGCACAGTTGCAATGAGTGTCCGAAATGACAGAATCTCGATATGCTTCGATAAAGTTACTCTTAGTGTATGAATCTGCAGCAGCCTGGCAGGAGGTTATGGATTGACTACTGACTGCGCACAGTTGCAATGAGTGTCCGAAATGACAGAATCTCGATATGCTTCGATAAAGTTACTCTTAGTGTATGAATCTGCAGCAGCCTGGCAGGAGGTTATGGATTGACTACTGACTGCGCACAGTTGAAATGAGTGTCCGAAATGACAGAATCTCGATATGCTTCGATAAAGTTACTCTTAGTGTATGAATCTGCAGCAGCCTGGCAGGAGGTTATGGATTGACTACTGACTGCGCACAGTTGCAATGAGTGTCCGAAATGACAGAATCTCGATATGCTTCGATAAAGTTACTCTTAGTGTATGAATCTGCAGCAGCCTGGCAGGAGGTTATGGATTGACTACTGACTGCGCACAGTTGCAATGAGTGTCCGAAATGACAGAATCTCGATATGCTTCGATAAAGTTACTCTTAGTGTATGAATCTGCAGCAGCCTGGCAGGAGGTTATGGATTGACTACTGACTGCGCACAGTTGCAATGAGTGTCCGAAATGACAGAATCTCGATATGCTTCGATAAAGTTACTCTTAGTGTATGAATCTGCAGCAGCCTGGCAGGAGGTTATGGATTGACTACTGACTGCGCACAGTTGCAATGAGTGTCCGAAATGACAGAATCTCGATATGCTTCGATAAAGTTACTCTTAGTGTATGAATCTGCAGCAGCCTGGCAGGAGGTTATGGATTGACTACTGACTGCGCACAGTTGCAATGAGTGTCCGAAACGACAGAATCTCGATATGCTTCGATAAAGTTACTCTTAGTGTATGAATCTGCAGCAGCCTGGCAGGAGGTTATGGATTGACTACTGACTGCGCACAGTTGCAATGAGTGTCCGAAATGACAGAATCTCGATATGCTTTGATAAAGTTACTCTTAGTGTATGAATCTGCAGCAGCCTGGCAGGAGGTTATGGATTGACTACTGACTGCGCACAGTTGCAATGAGTGTCCGAAACGACAGAATCTCGATATGCTTTGATAAAGTTACTCTTAGTGTATGAATCTGCAGCAGCCTGGCAGGAGGTTATGGATTGACTACTGACTGCGCACAGTTGCAATGAGTGTCCGAAACGACAGAATCTCAATATGCTTCAATAAAGTTACTCTTAGTGTATGAATCTGCAGCAGCCTGGCAGGAGGTTATGGATTGACTACTGACTGCGCACAGTTGCAATGAGTGTCCGAAACGACAGAATCTCGATATGCTTCGATAAGTTACTCTTAGTGTATGAATCTGCAGCAGCCTGGCAGGAGGTTATGGATTGACTACTGACTGCGCACAGTTGCAATGAGTGTCCGAAATGACAGAATCTCGATATGCTTTGATAAAGTTACTCTTAGTGTATGAATCTGCAGCAGCCTGGCAGGAGGTTATGGATTGACTACTGACTGCGCACAGTTGCAATGAGTGTCCGAAACGACAGAATCTCGATATGCTTCGATAAAGTTACTCTTAGTGTATGAATCTGCAGCAGCCTGGCAGGAGGTTATGGATTGACTACTGACTGCGCACAGTTGCAATGAGTGTCCGAAATGACAGAATCTCGATATGCTTCGATAAAGTTACTCTTAGTGTATGAATCTGCAGCAGCCTGGCAGGAGGTTATGGATTGACTACTGACTGCGCACAGTTGCAATGAGTGTCCGAAATGACAGAATCTCGATATGCTTCGATAAAGTTACTCTTAGTGTATGAATCTGCAGCAGCCTGGCAGGAGGTTATGGATTGACTACTGACTGCGCACAGTTGCAATGAGTGTCCGAAATGACAGAATCTCGATATGCTTCGATAAAGTTACTCTTAGTGTATGAATCTGCAGCAGCCTGGCAGGAGGTTATGGATTGACTACTGACTGCGCACAGTTGCAATGAGTGTCCGAAATGACAGAATCTCGATATGCTTCGATAAAGTTACTCTTAGTGTATGAATCTGCAGCAGCCTGGCAGGAGGTTATGGATTGACTACTGACTGCGCACAGTTGCAATGAGTGTCCGAAATGACAGAATCTCGATATGCTTCGATAAAGTTACTCTTAGTGTATGAATCTGCAGCAGCCTGGCAGGAGGTTATGGATTGACTACTGACTGCGCACAGTTGAAATGAGTGTCCGAAATGACAGAATCTCGATATGCTTCGATAAAGTTACTCTTAGTGTATGAATCTGCAGCAGCCTGGCAGGAGGTTATGGATTGACTACTGACTGCGCACAGTTGCAATGAGTGTCCGAAATGACAGAATCTCGATATGCTTCGATAAAGTTACTCTTAGTGTATGAATCTGCAGCAGCCTGGCAGGAGGTTATGGATTGACTACTGACTGCGCACAGTTGCAATGAGTGTCCGAAATGACAGAATCTCGATATGCTTCGATAAAGTTACTCTTAGTGTATGAATCTGCAGCAGCCTGGCAGGAGGTTATGGATTGACTACTGACTGCGCACAGTTGCAATGAGTGTCCGAAATGACAGAATCTCGATATGCTTCGATAAAGTTACTCTTAGTGTATGAATCTGCAGCAGCCTGGCAGGAGGTTATGGATTGACTACTGACTGCGCACAGTTGCAATGAGTGTCCGAAACGACAGAATCTCGATATGCTTCGATAAAGTTACTCTTAGTGTATGAATCTGCAGCAGCCTGGCAGTAGGTTATGGATTGACTACTGACTGCGCACAGTTGCAATGAGTGTCCGTAAGAAAGCCCGCTAACTCGAACCGACTTTAAGAGAAAAAGGTTTGGCATTTTTTTCGAATCAAGAGGGGCAAGATGTCGTTCAAATTCGTTCGTTCAAAGTGTCCAGAGAGAGCTTAGCGAATTCGGTGGTAAAGCAGTAATTGTGCTTGGTATATATCATTCGTAGCCACCTCGCCTCGTTTCCAACTTTGGCAAGTACAGTAGTAGCCCACAGTGAACTTCACTTCGAAAGGGAAACTCTCAGGCTAAGAGACAGAAAAGGCACCAATTGACCCATTAACCCCCTTACCAACACCGTATTCGGACTCGAATTGCGGTGGAGTAAAATTTTTTTTTGCCACGACTTTTACATTATTGGTGGCCTCCAGCCGATTGTGATACTTGGCAAAGTCGACCGCGCTCGGCATGCCTTCGTCTCAAACTTCAGCGGAATGAACTCTTCGACCAATTCCCCAGCCAAGAACGCCCAAATGGTCGGCAGGAGGCCTCTCTCTCTCTCCTTGGTCAACTGGACCAACAACCCGATCTGGTTCGATTGGCAGCATCGCCATTCGCGGATGATGGAAAGTTGGGTTAATATGTGAATAAGTGGTTCAATAACATCTTTTTTTCTATTTTCCGATTAGTAATCGCTCCCATCCAATTCACCCCTAGGGATGTGGAAAAAAAATTTTTAAATTAAAAGTTTTCTTTTTAAAAAAAAAACTTTCTTTTTTTAAAAAAAAAAAAATTTTAATTAAAAAAAAAATTTCTTTTCCAAGTGGATATTTTGGTGTGCCAGGACCGCGGCATAACATTCACTCGTCATTTAACATAATATATATGTGTTCAAAACTAGACTAGATTGACATATTCTCGAGCTTGACAACAATCGTTGTGTCGACTTGTAATTGTTTATTACCGTACGCAACGTAAGCCCCTTTTGGCATTTCAGCTACAGACCCCTATTAGAATAACATCAAAGCCTAAGCCTAAGCGAATGTACCTACAGTGTGAAAGACCGCCGATTTCTCACGATAGAGGCAGTGAGTGGCAACCGCGTTAATTGTATAATGAATTCGCGATGAAGCCCAGTTGGGACGACGTGAAATGTCACTATACATAGGTATATAGACTGAATGTCACGGACGCGTACACCTTCTCACATACACTTAGTTCACTTTTTGCGGTCAAAAGCGCGCCCCAGCTCCGTGAGCCTTCTACCGCTCATTTGATTCGGATTTCATCTCTGCAACACAGCCAGCAGTCTTCCCCATTCATTTCACAGGGGAAAGCGATCCTTGGTGTGTAGAACGAGTAAGGTGCTATTTTAGAGTCCAAAAGACGCGTTAACGTTCTAAACGTATACAGTTGGCTTTTGCGGTTCAAAGTGCGCCGTAATCTCCATAAGCCTTCTATAGCTCATTTGATTCGGATTTCATCTCTGCAACGCTGCCAGCCGTATTGCCAGCTCATTTCACCGGCGAAAGCGATCCTTGGTGTGGAGAACGAGTAAGGTGCTATTTTAGAGTGCAAAAGACGCGTTAACGTTCTAAACGAATACAGTTGGCTTTTGTGGTTCAAAGTGCGCCATAATCTCCACAAGCGTTCTACCGCTCATTTGATTCGGATTTCATCCCAGCAACGTTGCCAGCCGTCTTCCCAGCTCATTTCACCGGCGAAAGCGATCCTTGGTGTGGAGAACGAGTAAGGTGCTATTTTAGAGTGCAAAAGACGCGTTAACGTTCTAAACGAATACAGTTGGCTTTTGTGGTTCAAAGTGCGCCGTAATCTCCACAAGCGTTCTACCGCTCATTTGATTCGGATTTCATCTCAGCAACGTTGCCAGCCGTCTTCCCAGCTCATTTCACTGGCAAAAGCCACACTTGCTTTGTAGAACGGATAGGGCGCCCTTTGAGTGACCAAAAGACGCATTAACGTTCTAAACAAATACAGTTAGCTTTTTGCGGCCAAAAGTGCGCTGCTCTCCGTGAGCCTTCTACGACTCATTTGATTAGTATCACGCACGCACGCACCGTAACGCACGCACGCACGCACCGTCACGCACGCTCGCACGCACCGTCACGCACGCACGCAGAAGGCACCGACATGCACGCACTGTCACGCACGCTCGCACGCACCGTCACGCACGCACGCACGCAGAAGGCACCGACATGCACGCACTGTCACGCACGCTCGCACGCAACGACACGCACGCACCGTCACGCACGCACCGCACGCACGCACATCAACCCTATTGGGAAAATAGCGAGCTATGCCGATATTTTGCACTACTGCGTGAGCATGTACGTACACCGTACAATGTTGCCGTTCGGGGCGCAGAAAGAGGGGGCGTAGGCGAAACGCGTGCGTGCGCGCCTGCTTGCGATGGATGCGCGCGTGATGCGTGCGTGCATGCTGCGCTTGTGCTTGCCCAAAGACCATCGCCCAAAAGAATTCGTTCGCTTCCAACGACAGGACAGCCTACACCACAACACGCACGACGGGTTTAACCTACCCGAAACGATTTCACTTTCAACGAACCATTCAGGATGCTAACACCAGCTAGCACACGCATTCCAGCATCTAGGCACGGGCGAGATTTGAGCTAGTCAAAAGGTGCAGTCGCGGTGCCCTTACAAGATCGGAAGTGTCGAGGGGGGGGGGGGTAGGTATACAGAGAGAGAGCGGAATGGGAGACGCACGCACTGTAACTTTCATCGCAAGCTTCATGCCCATGAAATCCAGTGAAGATGCCGGTGGGGAAGAGGCGCTGCTGGCAGCAGAGGCACGCCGACTCCAAGACGTCCCGCTCGGCCAGCTGTCAAGCAAGCAGATGTCGGCGCAGCTTGTGGGCGGTCAGCGAGCGGCAAAACAACATAGAATGAGTTGCCACGCCAGTGTGGTGTGGCGGTCGAAAATGTCTGCCCACGGAGATGCGCACCTGAACGAAAACACGTTTGTATGACGTCTCTTTCACGTACTGGAAGGGGCTGTGGGTTTGTCACTGAACCTGCGCATTCTCAGATCGCACTTGTTACTATAGGGGGGAGGGGAGGAGCACCCCAAGCCCATATCGTACAGCTTACCAAACCGCGAAATAATTTCAGGGCCCGTATGCTGACAACAATTGGTACTCGAATTAAATTAGAGCGCTCTAATTCAATCCGGGTTGGCAAACGATACGCCACTTGTATCCTTCAGCACGTAAGAATTAGAGTGGTATACGGTACTTGAATTAAAATTAGAGTAAGCCACTCGAATTAGAGTAGAGCGACGCACTTGAATTAGAGGGCACACACACATAAAATTAGAGTGCTCCTACCCACTCTAATTTGCTGATTGCACTAGAATTGTTTGCACACTTGAAACACATCTTTAAAATTTGTTGGTTGTCAACATTCTATGGCTGCAAAGCGAAAGAATTTAAAGAATTAAAAAAAAAACTGACTGATGAGGAACTGTGCCAGCGGTTCTGTTTTGACCATGAGACAAACTATCTCACCGGTCATGGATGTAGAGTAATTGTTGAGTATATTTTATTTAGATGTTGAAGAAGCATGTGCGTATGGGACAGTGGACTTCCCCTCCCCTTGGTCGAATGTAAGTGCATGTTTAGACGCACGAGCATGGTAGTTGTGAGGTGTCATTTCACAAACATCTCGACAAACCTTCACAACCACAAACAGTAGCAAACCCAAATCACGTTCGAAAGGTGTTCGGTAGGCGAAAATTGGAACAGTGGAAACGCGTTCTCGTTGCTGTCACTCCAAAGCGGTAGACGTAGACGTAGAACGCAGACCTTGGGCTGCGAAACGGCTGCCACAGTAGCGCATGTCGCGTCGCCTGCCCCCAGCTACGTCCCACACCACAACGACTCGCGTCGCCCTACAACAGAGAATATTGAAACGCTCGATCAGGGAGGGGTTCAGTGGTTCAAATATTGCTGGATTAGCGGTCACCGCCGAAAGGATACCGCCCCCCACAGCACCTATTCCGGACATACACAGCCGGATCCAGGGGACCCCCCCCCCCCTCCGTGGCCAACGAGGAATGGGTGGGGGGGAGTGGCAGACGTACATGGTGGAAGGCAGACATGGTGGAAGAGGGGGGGGGGCAGTAGGAGAAGCCCAGGAAGAGGGTTCGCAGCGGGTGGATTTTTACCCGCTGATTAACGCACCTATGTAGGTGTATTAAATTAGAGCGCTCTAATTCAATCCGGGTTGGCAAACGATACGCCACTTGTATCCTTCAGCACGTAAGAATTAGAGTGGTATACGGTACTTGAATTAAAATTAGAGTAAGCCACTCGAATTAGAGTAGAGCGACGCACTTGAATTAGAGGGCACACACACATAAAATTAGAGTGCTCCTACCCACTCTAATTTGCTGATTGCACTAGAATTGTTTGCACACTTGAAACACATCTTTAAAATTTGTTGGTTGTCAACATTCTATGGCTGCAAAGCGAAAGAATTTAAAGAATTAAAAAAAAACTGACTGATGAGGAACTGTGCCAGCGGTTCTGTTTTGACCATGAGACAAACTATCTCACCGGTCATGGATGTAGAGTAATTGTTGAGTATATTTTATTTAGATGTTGAAGAAGCATGTGCGTATGGGACAGTGGACTTCCCCTCCCCTTGGTCGAATGTAAGTGCATGTTTAGACGCACGAGCATGGTAGTTGTGAGGTGTCATTTCACAAACATCTCGACAAACCTTCACAACCACAAACAGTAGCAAACCCAAATCACGTTCGAAAGGTGTTCGGTAGGCGAAAATTGGAACAGTGGAAACGCGTTCTCGTTGCTGTCACTCCAAAGCGGTAGACGTAGACGTAGAACGCAGACCTTGGGCTGCGAAACGGCTGCCACAGTAGCGCATGTCGCGTCGCCTGCCCCCAGCTACGTCCCACACCACAACGACTCGCGTCGCCCTACAACAGAGAATATTGAAACGCTCGATCAGGGAGGGGTTCAGTGGTTCAAATATTGCTGGATTAGCGGTCACCGCCGAAAGGATACCGCCCCCCACAGCACCTATTCCGGACATACACAGCCGGATCCAGGGGACCCCCCCCCCCCTCCGTGGCCAACGAGGAATGGGTGGGGGGGAGTGGCAGACGTACATGGTGGAAGGCAGACATGGTGGAAGAGGGGGGGGGGCAGTAGGAGAAGCCCAGGAAGAGGGTTCGCAGCGGGTGGATTTTTACCCGCTGATTAACGCACCTATGTAGGGGGGGGGGGAAGAGCTAGTTTCGCCTAATTTTGGACAACAAACGCATAGACAAAAGAAGAGAAGAGAACGAAAATTCTCGAATGCGGCACGTTATTGTGAGCCAAAACCCGGCGGTACTAAACGTGAAAAACGATTGCTTCGTATCTACCTAAATTTATGCGGAACATGTGAACTCCCCCCCCCCCCCACCCCGTCAGAAAATCTTGGATCTGTCAGTGCGGAAATCCCATCTGCGCCGCTGGGAGGGGGGGGGGGACACCCCTCACCTGGCAGACCCTGTCTATCGCAAAATAATTTCGCACCACCCCCCCCCCCCCCCCCACCCCCTATTTCCCATATCTCAAGTTAATTTTTTTAGCGTAAAAGCGACACAAGTTTTGCTTGCGGCGCTGCACCAAATATGTTACAAACAAATCTCCATCCCAAAACTCGCGATTTGTACCTCAATCATTCCCTGGGCCACCCCTCTCCAAAAAATTGTCGATTTTACCCTCCCTCTGACCCCATTTTTTCTGGGCTCTCACTTCACCCCCCCCATCCTTTTCACAAACAAATCAAAGCTAGCAGTACCGAGTCGTCGATGAAGTGGTCGGTGCGGCGGCCGACGCAGTAGAGAGAGCGGCCTGTGTGTCGCTGTCGACGCGCCGACAGCTGGCGGTGACGACGCCGACGCAGCCGTCGAGGCTGCTGAAGTTGACGGAGTTTCCGAGTTTCTCGGCTATGCGCAACGTGCCGTCCATGCGGGTGGCGGCGCCCCACCAGCTGTCTTCTCGCTTTCCCTACGTCGCAATAGCTTACGAAACGTCCAAAGTTCGGCAATAAAACGAGACGCTTAAGCTCAGAATTGACGACACACCTCCCACTCAACAGCATTCTTCTAGCTCGGTGCTGCCTTTACCTCCAGTTCCGCTTGCACTCGGCCAGAGAATAGCGCCGATCAGACGCGACGCGATGTCGACGTTGAACCGACTGACGACAGCTTCCCATGCGGGATCCAAAGAGGAACAGCCCTTGATCGCCTGTAAGTTGTCGAGAATAACCCCGCAGAGGCGTTCTGCTGCTGCACCTGCCGCTTCCGCCACTGCTGCTCCTGTCTTTCGACGACGATTTCTCCATTTTTCAGCGCTTTCCTCGAGTCGACGACAAAAAATTAGCATGCAGAAAAATGAAATTTTCGGGCGAGTGGCGCATCGTCCTAACCCACTTTAATTAAAGTTAGAGCGCTCTAATTTTTTTGTCAGCATACGGGCCCAGATTAAAATACCCCAATAATTTCAGATCATACGTAGATGCGACGCAGCCCACCTTCACTGTGTCGTCGTTGGCCGAAGCCGCAGCCCTTGCTGTGGCCGAGCCACACGGACAGGGGCGTCCCGTCACAGAGCAGTCCTTGAAGAGGGAATCCACGTCGCGCAGCAGCTCACCTGCAGACACACACGTTGAATCAAGCACACGCCACAGCCAAACGCACACTCAGGAAGTCAGCCCAAGAATTTCCAGACCAAATCCGAAACCCCCCGCCGCCCCACCTCCAACCAAACTGAAATTGCCCTGTAATTCAAATTGCACACCGAAATACCTACCAATCTTCTAACGCGCAGTGCAGCATGCTTGCTGCGAAATCCCCATGGCTCATTAGCGCACAGTTCTGCAAACAGCAATATCCCCACCCCATTTATTCAATGTCACCTGCGAAATTCCAACCATTAAGTACCGAGCAGTGGCTAATTAAGGTAAGGGATTTTATGTCGAAACATCAACTAAAACGCCCGTTTGGGAAACGCAAAAACAACCCGTGCACCATTGAAGGCGCTGCAATCTCCGCCCCCTTACGTTCTCTTGCAATTGCAAACCAGTTTTTGAAATCATACAAAAGATCATACGGATACCTGTCCAGGGAGGGGATATATGGGGGAGGGGTCGCTACCATTTCCCGAAAGACTGATCGATTATCGGCATCAGAACCCAACCCCTCCCCTGAATTTCCTTTTTTTGAAGCTTCAAGAAAAGTGATATCGCAATAATGGCAAAATACTGGCAGATCATATTTTGAGCATTACAACAAGTCGACTTAGACGTGCACAAGAACAAGTACTTCCGAAAAATGGCGATTAATCCCTCACACTCACTCACTCACCCCACACTCACACTCACCTATTCTCATGTCATCATGCTATGATGCATGCATATTGCATACAATACTGTAAAATCGGTATTAAGCGACGAGATCGGGGCACAGGGCCAGGGGTCCTCTGAATGTGTGCGTGTCGTGTCGCGCAGTCAATCACTTGCTTTTGGCTAACACCAGGAAGGAAGACTATCTATTGAAATTTATTGAAAAATTGTTAAAATTATTGGAATTTATTTTCAAACGCAAATTCACTTGTGGTTGTGGGTCGCTACAAAAGGTAGATAAATTCAACGGAGACGCTTAAAACCGATTTTACGGTAAATGAAATTCTGACGTATACATCCATCCATCCCGACCTTGACTTGAACAATCCAGCCAAAAAGGTTCGACAGAAATGGCGCCGCAGCAGCTCTTCTTCTCGCCGACTCGACTCGGCAAGCAACTGGGGACACCCCCGCGTCGGCAACGCCACGTTTGCAATCAACAGCTCACACGAAGCAGCCATTCTACTTCAAAAACATTTTCAAAATATTCGCGCGAAACGCAACTCAAACAATCATAACCAACCAAAAGGTAGTGGGGAGCAGGGAAGAGGCCGCAAAAGAAAGCGGAGGACGTACAGTAAACGCCGTCTCGGTAAGTCACGAGGGAAGCGTACGCGGTGCGCTCTCGCGACAAAAAAAAAGTTTTTTTTTAATTTAAAAAAAAATCGACCAACTTTTTTTTTTTTAAAAAGAAAATTTTTTTTTTAAAAAAGAAAGGTTAAAAAAAAAAAATTCTCATCCCTATTCACCCCATACACCGGCTTCGCGAGCACCGTCGTCGACCGCATGAGGTTGTCCCCTCGATCGGCCTCGACGGCCGCCAGAGAGATGGCGTCCGTACTAAGCGCGATTGGTGCCTCTTCGATGCCGGATGCCAGCGCGGCGGCTTCCATCAGCATCGTTCTGCGCCAAGTCGAGTGGGACCCGAGCAATGCTGATGGAGCAGGCTCTGCTGAGCCTTCAACACAATTTGGTCATAGATGGGCACGCCTCCACTGTCAGCCTGGTCATGGGCAGCGGCATGGCCTAGTGGCAAAAAACCGGCCTCTTGCGCGCAAGGTCCTGGGTTCGATTCTTGATGGCGCCACTAGATCGAGGACTTCCCTTTCCATGGATTTTCTCGTGCCGTCGCTGCCCTAGATTACAGGCTACATGGGTAGGCTACATGGGCCATTGACAGGCCTCCTAGCGTCGCCCCAAATCAAACAACAACAACAGCCTGGTCATATTGGGAGTGCTGGCGATATGGTCCACACACCACATGCACAATTGACATACGATAATACTCTCAAATTAGTACATCCTGCTTGCCAAATTATTAGCCATTGCCATTGCCTAGCCACTATGCACATACCACTGCCTAACCTAACCACTGCCAAGAAAACAGCTGGTGGTCCATTTAAAGTTTATTACCTTCTGCTGCCATTCGATTCGATTCCAGGTAAACCATAACAGTGGGCAAAATTTAAATAAATATAGTTTATTCGAATCTAAAAATTGGAACAAATGCGATTTTGCAGGGTCCAGCAATCGTGTTTCCTGCTGACTTGTACCGTCAAACAATGAAGCCAAATTCAAACGTACAACGTACCACGACAATGAAACAACAACAAACGATACAATGCAAATGATGCACGCCATAGCTCACGACGTACAATACACGCCATACAAGAAGAGAGCGCCGAGCGAGCACTAATGATACAACAATTTTTTTTTGGGTATATGACAGCTGGACCGTAGCCATTGTCGTTTTCCCAATCATCATAGTTGGCCAGCCGCGGATCTTGGGGAGGCTCCTGTTGGGAGTCGGAAGGATCCTGTTGGGAGTCGGAAGGATCCTGTTGGGAGTCGGAAGGATCCCGTTGGGAGTCGGAAGGCGGCATCAGTGATTCGACCGGCGGAAGCGTCGGCGGCGCGCGAGAGGTCTGAACGTCTTGGGCCTAGGCACACGCGCCCGCGCACACGTACGTCCACTCACCAGCTCGTCCGGCCGGGAAGTGATTGAGTCTTGGCGCACGAGTGGCGGCGGCTCCTGCATGGTGTCGAAGATGCGCCCGCCGATTCTGGCTGCCAGAAGGGAGTCGGCCGACTGAGTTGCCCGCCTTTGCAGCAAAGTACGGAGCCAGTCGATTACGGACACCGGCGTCGTCGCCGCTTCATTTCGAAATCTTCGCCTGAAGTAGTGATGCCCTGTAAAGACCTGCAAAGCGAATTTTCTCGCCTGTAGTACTGGTGATCTGCCAGACGACGGTTGATAGCCATAAAGGAGAACCGGTCGGTAAAGGACGAACAGACGGACGAATGGACGGACAGACCATTACGAATTTTTCCGTCCATATACCTACGAACTCGCTGGCGCGCGGCAAAAATTTTCTAGATCCGTCCCTGGAGGCGTCCTCCTGCAGACTGTGCACGACTTTGTAGAGGCACAGCCTTGCATAAGCTGTTGTAAAGGCTGCCAGAACGACGTTTGTAAGAAAATTAATCTGCACAAATTCGTCTTTCAGATTCACTTGAACAACATCTTTGTTTATGTGGCCAATGACATCGACGGTTGTCTTGGTTAGAGTTGGGAAAAATACGTTTTGACTTTGGACCAGCGTATTTTTTTGAAAAAAATACGGTATTTTTTTTAAAAAAATACGTATCTTTTGTATTTTTTTAGATTACGTATGTACAGGTGCCATACATCAGCCATTAGCGAAGTGTCCAAAGCTTAAAAATCGATACATAAAGTAGGTCGAACGTTCGAACTGTGCAACCACGCAAGTAGATGAGTAGGAGTGCTTGTGCGTACGTGTGTGTGGGTGTGAGGTGAGTGTGTGGGTGAGTGGTGCATAAGCGGAGTGAGCGACCAAAAGATTTGGTTGGCATCCAACAAAGTGAGAAATGGGGGGCACGCATCCAAGAACGCGAAGCAGGTCGACGCGACACTAAGAACGCGACGAGCTAACAATAGCAAAAGCTAGCAGAACCAATTGTTGGGTTCGCGTCCGCTGCGTCCAAAAAATACCGTAAGCAAAACCTAAGCATCGTAAGAATAATGTGATGTCAAACAAATCGTCTTGTGGTACAAGGTAAGTCTACCCACTACACAACGCTCATATATGCTGTTCAATGTAAGGTACATTGATTAACAACAAATGTATTCTTATCTATTGTATAGGTTGATTCAACAAAATGCAGGCTTACGACTCAAAATTACGACTAATACCTTACGATTACGACTACGACTGTATTTTTTAAAAATAAGATACAGGCGGCGGCGTATTTTTTCAAAAAAAATACGTGTATTTTTTTTTAAAAAATACGTTTGAAAAAATACGCGCCCAACTCTAGTCTTGGTGCAGTTCGAGCATATGTAGCTTGGCCAACTCTCTTTTGGCTTAATTTATTTCGTTGATGTTTGGATTGGGTGTGACACCGGCATTGGATTGGCATTCGGCATTCGATTCGGCATTCGGCATTCGGCATTGGATTGGCATCGTTACCTGTAACCTTGCAACCTCTGCTTCGGCTGCACCTGCACCAAGTAACAGCATATACTGGAGGTACAATTATCGCAGCGGCGTGGAGCACACTGCGCCCCACCCGTCCAGTCGCCAAAGCACCGCAGGGCGCAGCGCAGTGCACAACGCAGGCCGCAGTGTATGCATTGTTCTGTGGTACACGCAGTGCCACTCGTAGCGTCAGAGCGTCGTAGCGAATGGCAAGATGCGATGCGTATGTACCTACGTAGATGCGTCAGACTCGACGGCTGCCAACGCGCTTTGGACGATTCTCATTACTGTCATGCACTCGATGTTGCCAGTGAAGTGGAAACGTTGGTAGTTCCCTGTTCGTCCGGACTTTGCCATGACAATCAACACGAGCAACAAGTGATTGACTCTGATGACGTGAATTTCTTCTAATTGTGAGGAACGACACTATGTTCACACACGGACAGCTCTACGTCAGGTATGTATTGATCTCTGTACGTGTTGTCACAACAATTTGGTGAAGTATGTACATTGCACACTGTAAGGACACACCAACTTTATGCAACTGTGGCAGAATTCACTGTTCAAAGTCAACAACAGCAATCTCCCACCGCCAAAAGAGGAGGACCAAGCAGGAGCCGGTCGAGCCGACAAAGGATGGCTACAGTCAAACGGATGACTTTCAAACCATCCAAGAAGTCCTGATTTACGGAACAAATAAACGATTGTGGTGAGTACGCCGAGACGTGGAGTGGCGAAAACGACCCCTGGGCATCTGCGAGCAGAAACGTTCAAGCGCATCGGTCTCATCAAACAAAATCAGAAATCTGACAATTCATTACAAATGGGACTGCGAGTGAGTCTCGGTCCTAGCCTCGCGGAATTTCTGTCAAATTCGCCATTCAGACTAAAAAGAATGGTGGAAGATACAGAAATCAAGGCGTTTGCCAAGAACACCTGATCCCAAGATCCACCAAAAGTGCTACGGGAGCGAATCCGAGCTACATACTGGCAGTGACTTGAGCCAACAAGATTATTATCAAGTGCAGATTCCGACAGTTTGCGAGGAGTTTGGAGGAGGAAACAAGTTTGCGAACCGCACAACCTGACACGACAGACGCAACACAGCCACTGCAACTCAAATTACAGACATTTATCAACGAAAATGCAGCTCCATGGTTTTACTACTGTTCTGACTTTTTGATTTCGCTGGAAAGCAACATCAGTGGTACAGCAAGACGTCGCTCGTGACTGCAGACAGGTTCAGGAGCTCATATCTCATTATCCAGTTATGAAACTTTCAAAACATTGGCTACCGATGACTCGCCTTGATGTATTGTTCACGAAAAACCAAAAAAAATGGGGGTTTACATTTACATAATAGGCATTTTTTTGGACTAACTAAAAAAAAAAATCGCCATTGTCGATATGGACACTGGTCGCGCCCAATTTGTTGAAAGTACAATGCTGCATGTCTAGGCGATCAACTTTCACCATTATAGCAAATCTCTGCGATGAGCGGTTGAGGCGCCTACAGCGCAAAAAATTTTGGCCGAAAAAACGAAAAAAACGAAAAAATGTTCAAAAAAACGGGGAAAATCGGCCATAACTGAACACTCGTAGGAGCTAGAGGTAAATGCTTTGCAGGTTGAAAATGCCATCTTGGGCCGCGCTTACACGCCAAGTTTCAGCACAATCGCATGTGGCGTTCGGGAGCAGCGGTCCAGAAAAGCGGCAGAGAACAAGAGACAAAAAAAACCGCGTTTCCACAACATTTTCGGAGGTATTGACCCCTTACAGTAAAACAAGGAAACGCGTTATGGCGCGTTCGATGCCCCAGAAGAAGGCGGTTCATTTGAGCCATAACTCGCCAAAATCCGTTCTGGGAATCAAAAGTTATAGGCGATCGAAAATTTAAAAACACGCATTGAGAAGTCGTCACATACAGATTTGGGTTGTACACTGACGAGTACACACTGATTGCAATTGCAAACATTGTACATTATCGCATCTTATGGCAAATATCACGCTTGCGGACCACATGCGTATGCGTGTGCTGTGCACCCCTATTGGAATCTGCACTGCTCATTCATGGAAATCTGTTTATACGCTTAGTACACAGTGCACTCTGCCATCTGGTAACCACACAGAGTCCTCTTTGGGAGGCGCTAAACAGTAGATGAACAGCTCATCCGAAGCTCGAATACTGACAGGCACAAGATCAGTTCAGTTTCTACAGGTATTGCCCATAGCGAGTCTTGATCGATTCACCATTAGCCGACTGCCGTATAGGTATGTTGTTCGCGACCCGACCGGCTGCTGATGGATACATGTGTCGTGCTGGACGGAGGACGGAAACATGCGGTTATGGTGAAAACGTACTGGGGACAATCGGAACTGCAAAGGCGCTGCCATCTTTATTGAAATCATCCCTCGTAGCCAGAAAATGGCACCAGTTTCCTTCGAATTGTCAAGTCATGTTCTTCGAGCAGAGAAAAACAGGCAAACACTCTCACTTCTAGTTTTGCAGTACTGATTCTTTACAGCTCAACCTCTGCTGCACTGCAGGTCAGTGTAGGGCGTACCGCCCCCCCTCCATCCTTGATGCCAAGTAATATTTGCTTGTAAGTGCGATATTTGTATATTTGTGCATAATCTCATAATAATCAAAATGTTTGTATGTTTGTGGCTTTGTCCGCCCCTGGAACCCTGGACGGAGGCCCAGCGGGAAGAGAGCTAATGCGTAAAAGTAATGGTCAATCATTTTCATTTTCGTGTTTCTGCTTGCGCGGCGGTGGCGGTCGATCATGAAAGATCGAGCAGGTTGGAGAGTGGGCACCGTGGGCGGTGTCGCTGTCGATGCTGCCTATATCGCCGTCGACCCCTAGAAGAGCTGAGGTGAACAAACTGCCGCAGAAGAACCTCTGGTTGTTTGGACCAGACAGACTGCGAAGTCACAAGAGAACTGGATAATTAAAAACGTGTCAGCTCTGACTGCTAAAAAGCTGCCATTGGTTCAGCGGGAAGGGATGGTGAAACCACCACTAAGCCCCGTTCACGCTATTTATACTCTCTGCAGTATACAGTGCAGCTTGCGTCCCCTCCCCCTTTTCAGTGGTTTTTACCCTAAAACAGTTAAACAACGCTATTTATGGCGCATACGGTACAGCTAGGTAGTTAGTTGGCTTGGCTTCAAGATGCAGCGCACCTTGTCACTCAGTTGGGCGGCCCCGGGTGCTGGCCGGGCTGCTGTAGCGCCGCCGCCTCGGGAGCCTCCGCCTGATGCTGCGTCTCGGGCGCCGCCGCCTGGCGCTCCGCTATTGAGGGGCCTTTTGGCCAAAACTACTTTTTTCCGCGCAGACGGCAAAACCGTTCATTTTAGCTGCCGCTGCGCGGAACGAAAATTGAAAATGCGCAGGGACGCCGTTTTTTCTGACTTTTCACGCCTGCGCTTCGAGACTTTTGGCCAGGCGTTGGCTGGTATTGGCATCTTTTTTTTCGGCGACCCACGCATACGGAGGCGCTTTTGCCCATCGTTTGCCGCGCAGGCAGAGCAAATTTCCAAGGCGCCTGCGCGGCAGCAAAAACGCTCAGGCGTAGGAGCCGAATTCCGCCGACGCGGGCGCCAGGACGTTTCTGTGCCGCGCAGGCACAGACTATTGCGAGCGCGGGGCGAATTCAATTGTGTTTCCGCGCAGGGTATGCCTAAACTGAAGCAAACAACATTCTTGACAAAACCGTAGTCGTTTTGAACATTGTTGTTACCGTACGAAACGCACAGCTCCTGTTGGTCTATATGTGATGACACCTATGTACATGTAGTACACATCATGACCTCTAGGAGAGGAGGTGTCCGCAGCACATCAGCAATCGCCACACACCCACGCGCACTCACTGATGCCCTTTAGTGCTCACTTTACTCACGCACATGCACGCGCACGCACGCGCATTGCTAAAATATTTTCAATTTATTCTTTTTTATGATTATTTTGACCACTACGGTAGCTCTAGTAAAAATTGTCCAGTTCGGTGTACTCACTAACATTGCTGGACAAAAGTCTGTTACCGTAAGCATATTAATACGTTCTAAGCCTTAGGCTTAGGTTGGTTGCACTTTGGACTAATGCATTTTGATGCTCTCAGACACCATTCAATTCAACGGTTTTGCGATCGTAGTAGATAAGACAACAGCTTCGACCAAACTTGAGTCGGTTGTGAGGTTTAACCGTTCAAGACGAGCAGCGCTGCCATTGCAATGCTTCAGACAGGTGTGCACAGTAACTGTGCAATGCTGACTTTTGCGGCGCGAAAGCCGCGCTGGCCGTCCGCTGCTGCTACGACGCTTTTGATGAGATTCTCACTTCTGCCACGCTCTCTGGCATGCGCGGAGTCGAAATCTGAAGTGGTAGCGAGCGTTGGCGAGGCAAAACGAGCGACGCTGCTATTTCAAGACTGCAGACGGGTGCGCACAGTATCTGTACAATGCTGACTTTTGCAGCGCTAAGGCGGCGCTGGCCGTCCGCTGCTGCTACGACGCTTTTGATGAGATTCTCACTTCTGCCGCACTCTCTGGCACCCGTGGAGACCAAACCTGAGTCGGTTGTGAGGTTTAACCGTTCAAAACGAGCGGCGCTGCTATTTCGCGGCTGTAGACTGGTGTACACAGTAAAGGCCGGTTTATACTTCGTTAGCAGCGAACAGTGGACAAAAGCCAGCTAGCATGTTAGAATCTAGCAGTGTTAGTTTGACCGTGCTCTTTACAGTAATCGATCAAACTACTACAGTAACGATCTAATAGCAAAGTGCTCGCCCGATTTTTTTTTGCTAGAAATTTTGCGCTGGTGTCGAAGCCTTGCTAAAGTGAGATTTCTCACGAAAAAAGCAAAAATTGAAGTGAGAAATAGTTACATTGGAGCTGCTAAAAAGCGTGGAAAGGTGACAGCGTCGTTGGTACGTTTGTCTTTACGGCAGAACCGCGATATCGACGGCATTTTCTCAAGGCCAACTCCTGTCGATGAAGTATTGGACGCTGAGGTTAATCAAAACTACTATCGGATGAGCCGCGACAAGATTGACGAGCTGCTGGACAAAATCCGCTCTCATATTAAAAGCAAGCCGACACTTGAGTCACCGATCACTTCCGAGGAGCGGCTGTAGAGTCGATTACGCTGTGGGTTTATCTTTATTTATTCTTAAATTAATTTATTATGCTGCGAGTAACTGAACTGACTGTTGTATCCGTTTCAGATTTCTCACTTCTGGCGACATGCAGTCGTCCGTGGCGCACAGTCAAGCGTGTCGAAGCCCAGCATGAGCAACATCGTCAAGGAGACGTGTGACGTAATCTTTTTCGACTTTTGTCGAGCCCACTCGCACGGCCGCCGACTGGACGGCGCTGGCCCAGGACTTTGAAGACAGATGGGGACAGACAGACAGCCCCCCCAGATGACCACGGAAAAATTACAGTACAAATTTCTGGGTGGGTGGGGTGTGTGGGTATGTCAAATCCCGCGTCGGTCGGCCACGTGCAAGCCTCAAAACGGAAATGGGCATAACTACAGTGCTGCAGGATTGAACATTAGGAAATCATTGCCTTCAGGGGGGGGGGGGGGGGCGGGGGGCTTCCCGAAAGTCTCAGGATGGCGTCTGACAGGGGGTGGGGTGGGGTGTATGCTGCTGCTTCTGACCGCTACTTGGGGGGGGGGGGGTCGCTACACCACCCGAAAACCCATTTTACCCATTTTCATGCGTTATATTTCCCCCTGAGGATTGTGTCCGCCATGAGGGGGTCCACCATTGTGCAAAAATGGGTTAGATTTTAAAAGAATTTGAATTACAGTGCACACACACACACACACACCCAAAAATAATTTCAAAAAAACGCACGTTTGAGCGGCGGAGTTTCCCTCAAGGGACTTCATCATCTCGAAATGCTTCCAAACTAGCTGCTTAGAGGCAGTGGATCCATTCCGCTTCTTTTGTCGATTTTGCCAATCAGGAACGCGTCGCTCAGCGACTTCCAGTCTCTGCAGTAGTTGGCTGAAATGCGGTCGCCACAGGAAAAAAAGCGGAGAAAAGCAGAAAAGTTTCGAGCTGTACCGGCTCTGGTGCCAAATATCTCCATTTCGGCAAAAAGAACTTCCGATTTTGGCTTCGCGAACTTTGTAGAGAGTGTGGCCCTTGTCCCACAGCATCGGGTTCAGCTGCACTGCTTCGATAAGCTCCTCTTTCCATTCGTCCGTCTGCTTTTGATCCGATATTATAGCTCCTATGAAAAAATAGGGGAAAAATGCGCGCGCGAACAAACTGCTAGTTCAACTTTTTGAACTTACAAATTACATGCTCCGCGAACACTTTTTTGTTCGCTGGGATTTGTTATCTTGGTGTTCTCTAAAAATAAGTATAAATTGCAATCCGCGAACATGTCCGCAGAGCATGTAATTTTCTAACAAATAACATGAAATAACAGAAGTATAAACCGGCCTTAAAGGCCGGTTTATACTTCGTTAGCAGCGAACAGTGGACAAAAGCCAGCTAGCATGTTAGAATCTAGCAGTGTTAGTTTGACCGTGCTCTTTACAGTAATCGATCAAACTACTACAGTAACGATCTAATAGCAAAGTGCTCGCCCGATTTTTTTTTGCTAGAAATTTTGCGCTGGTGTCGAAGCCTTGCTAAAGTGAGATTTCTCACGAAAAAAGCAAAAATTGAAGTGAGAAATAGTTACATTGGAGCTGCTAAAAAGCGTGGAAAGGTGACAGCGTCGTTGGTACGTTCGTCTTTACGGCAGAACCGCGATATCGACGGCATTTTCTCAAGGCCAACTCCTGTCGATGAAGTATTGGACGCTGAGGTTAATCAAAACTACTATCGGATGAGCCGCGACAAGATTGACGAGCTGCTGGACAAAATCCGCTCTCATATTAAAAGCAAGCCGACACTTGAGTCACCGATCACTTCCGAGGAGCGGCTGTAGAGTCGATTACGCTGTGGGTTTATCTTTATTTATTCTTAAATTAATTTATTATGCTGCGAGTAACTGAACTGACTGTTGTATCCGTTTCAGATTTCTCACTTCTGGCGACATGCAGTCGTCCGTGGCGCACAGTCAAGCGTGTCGAAGCCCAGCATGAGCAACATCGTCAAGGAGACGTGTGACGTAATCTTTTTCGACTTTTGTCGAGCCCACTCGCACGGCCGCCGACTGGACGGCGCTGGCCCAGGACTTTGAAGACAGATGGGGACAGACAGACAGCCCCCCCAGATGACCACGGAAAAATTACAGTACAAATTTCTGGGTGGGTGGGGTGTGTGGGTATGGTCAAACCCAGCACCTGGGGGGAGGGAACCCCCCCCCCCCCCAGTTACAGGTATGAGTGGGGGGGGGGAGGTTTGAGGGCCACACAGGTCGTCCACGAAGTTGTTTGCAGGTCGCAGCCCTACCCGGGAAGGCAATCTGCAACAGTGAGGAGAAGAGAATTTACAACTACAGGCTGTCACGAGCACCGCGCGTCGCTGAGAACGCTTTGGAACTCTCGCCTCCAAGTGGCGGATTTTCCGCAAGCCCATGGAGGCACCCTGACACCATCGACAAGATCTTCAAGACATTCTGTGCGTCGCGTTCGCGTGCATACCTGTAACTGGGGTGGGGTTTGGGTGGTTTTCCTCCCGCCTTTCGTTCTGGGTTTGACCCTACACGTCACACACACTCCCCCCAGGTTTGTGCCAACCCCCCTACCCCCCCCCCCCCCCCTTCAGAATTTTTTGGGGAACTTTCTACTATAAAATCGACCTAAAAGTGCATATTTTTCCTCCCAGACCCCCCTTTCCCTCCCCCCAGAAAGTGCTCAAACCCTCGCCCAAAATGGTCCAATTCCCGGTTACATGTTTGTTCACTCGTCGTATATTCTGTGCGAGCAAAATTGCGAAGTACGTATGAATAGAGACGCTCGTTTTATTCTACCAACTCTTCAACGTGTGTGGTGTCGAGCATGTAGTTGATGTCGCGTATCACCAATCGCCTGTGCAGCTCACTCTTCAAATCCCGCGTCGGTCGGCCACGTGCAAGCCTCAAAACGGAAATGGGCATAACTACAGTGCTGCAGGATTGAACATTAGGAAATCATTGCCTTCAGGGGGGGGGGGGGGGGGCGGGGGGCTTCCCGAAAGTCTCAGGATGGCGTCTGACAGGGGGTGGGGTGGGGTGTATGCTGCTGCTTCTGACCGCTACTTGGGGGGGGGGGGGGGGTCGCTACTCCACCCGAAATCGCATTTTACCCATTTTCATGCGTTATATTTCCCCCTGAGGATTGTGTCCGCCATGAGGGGGTCCACCATTGTGCAAAAATGGGTTAGATTTTAAAAGAATTTGAATTACAGTGCACACACACACACACACACCCAAAAATAATTTCAAAAAAACGCACGTTTGAGCGGCGGAGTTTCCCTCAAGGGACTTCATCATCTCGAAATGCTTCCAAACTAGCTGCTTAGAGGCAGTGGATCCATTCCGCTTCTTTTGTCGATTTTGCCAATCAGGAACGCGTCGCTCAGCGACTTCCAGTCTCTGCAGTAGTTGGCTGAAATGCGGTCGTCACAGGAAAAAAAGCGGAGAAAAGCAGAAAAGTTTCGAGCTGTACCGGCTCTGGTGCCAAATATCTCCATTTCGGCAAAAAGAACTTCCGATTTTGGCTTCGCGAACTTTGTAGAGAGTGTGGCCCTTGTCCCACAGCATCGGGTTCAGCTGCACTGCTTCGATAAGCTCCTCTTTCCATTCGTCCGTCTGCTTTTGATCCGATATTATAGCTCCTATGAAAAAATAGGGGAAAAATGCGCGCGCGAACAAACTGCTAGTTCAACTTTTTGAACTTACAAATTACATGCTCCGCGAACACTTTTTTGTTCGCTGGGATTTGTTATCTTGGTGTTCTCTAAAAATAAGTATAAATTGCAATCCGCGAACATGTCCGCAGAGCATGTAATTTTCTAACAAATAACATGAAATAACAGAAGTATAAACCGGCCTTAACTGTGCAATGCTGACTTTTGCGGAAAGCCGCGCTGGCCGCCCGCTGCTACTACGACTTTTTTGATGTGCACAGTAGACATATAATTTTGCCTTTTGAAAGGCATTGTACAATCAACAGGTGACAGATGCGCGCACCCTACATAATTGCACACAGTCGACTTTTTGCGTGTGTGTGTGCATACGTCCAAGTTCTCGTCCATGCCCTTGAGTACGGACGAGAGGGGCACGCAGGTGGCGTGCATCTCGATGGCCTCGCGACAGCTCGTGCACTTGGGCTTCACCGCCAGGCCGTCCGCGCCCAGTCCGCGTTCTTGAAAGCATAAGACAGTGACTAACAACAAACAAGAGGAAAGGAGCAAGAGCAAATTGCCCAGTGCGTGGTCGCGCTCGACGCATTGCGAGCAGCCAATGAGGGCGTTGCAGATGACGCACTTCATCGGAGCCGCTGCCACCTGGAAAGCTTAGCGATAGCAAAGCAAAGCAAAGCAGAGAATAGCAAAGAAAGGAGGAAGCAAGCGGGAGGAAGCAAGCAAAAAATCGGGCAAGCGTAACGCGACTGGAGGGTCACCTCTCGGCAATAGACGCACGTCCAGGCGGCAACGGCGATGCGGGCCGCCTTGCGGGTCGCGTCCCACTCCTTGAGGTGCAGGAAGACGCGCTTCTTGCTCAGCTTCTTCAGACTCTCCAGCCGCTTCTTGCCAACCTCCACGAACTCTTTCAGCAACTGAAAGTCGCCACCAAATTGAACAGTTGTGGAAAAAAGGCGATTGCAGTGCTGGGATTCGAACCCAGGTCTCAGGGATTCCGGTCCTGGATGCTGACCACTACACCACACTCACTCACAAAATGTCACAACTCACAACGCGCTACGAGCCGATCTGCCGCGTGCGTGCGTGCGTCGGCGCGTCGGTCAGTCCGTCTTTAAATTCGTGGCGTGGGGTGCGTGCGTGTGGGGGGGGGGGCGACTTCTGTGTTCGCGCGACTTTCAGGTTAGGGGATTAGGATAGGGGGGGGGGGGTCAATGGAGGGTGGGGGCGGGGCGGTGCCGGGGGGAGGTGTAGCTACCCCCACATAGTCGACATGATCCCACGCGTTCACCTCGTAGTCGGCCACGCTGACGGCGTAGACCTTCGGGTGGTTCTTCGTGATGGCGCGCTGCTTTTCCGAGACGATGTCGGACTTGCTGAGTAGGTCGAGCTGCGGGTCGAATGGGGGGTTGGTGTACCTCGAGCCGTGACCGTCGCACAGCACCCAGGCCGACTCAGACCGTGACACGTGACGTGCGATACTATGCTGCGTAGGGACACGGTGGTGAAGAAGAGAAAGAGAGTGTTCAACGAACCAACCGCCGGCGAAACTCACGAACGACGCGCGCACCCGCCTGGCCTGGGCGTTGCCGCAACACGCGATCCACACTGCTGCACGAGGGAGCTGGAGTGAAGACTCCAGACGCGCTCCCAACACACGAAAACTACTCACGCTCCAGGAAACTCAGCTAAGTCTCCGAGCACACCTCTAGTGAAGAAGTGACTCAGCCACGTGGCAGGGATTCGAACTGAACCCTCCACAAGCACTCCACAAGCAAAGGCACCGTAATGGAACCATTCTAATCCATTCTGATCGAGGTACGATGGGGGAAGGGAGGGTAAGCACCGTCGGGGAAAGGGTGGCAGCCTGTGCCCAAGATTACTGTAAAGAGACCGGTCTTACAGTCCGCCCCCCTCAAATTGCACGTGCAATGTCAAGGAGTACCGTACTTCTCAAATAATGCTTGTACCGAAATAGCACCGAAAATGTAAAGCGAAGTGAACGAACGCCAATTCCCGTCTGTGGCCACCACTGTGATAACGGACTTCCGCTATCACTGTGAAGACCAACAGGCCTACACTGTGATAGGCTATCCCACCCGCGGACCTGGGGCGGCGATATCTACCTATCCCACTCACTCAACCAATATAACCTCGTGCCGAACCAAGAATCGACACTGAAGACTTCTCTTGATCATGCTGATACGCGAAAGCTTTGGATCTTCTCCTAGCGGCTTCTTCTGATTTGGTCCAACGACGAACGAGGCGACACACGACACGACGAAGCGTTCACGTGACGTGCGATACTATGCTGCGTAGGGACACGTTGGTGAAGAAGAGAAAGAGAGTGTTCAATGAACCAACCGCTGGCGAAACTCACGAATGACGCGCGCACCCGCCTGGCCTGGGCGTTGCCACAACACGCGATCCACACTGCTGCACGAGGGAGCCGGAGTGAAGACTCCAGACGCGCTCCCAACACACGAAAACTACTCACGCTCCAGGAAACTCAGCTAAGTCTCCGAGCACACCTCTAGTGAAGAAGTGACTCAGCCACGTGGCAGGGATTCGAACTGAACCCTCCACAAGCACTCCACAAGCAAAGGCACCGTAATGGAACCATTCTAATCCATTCTGATCGAGGTACGATGGGGGAAGGGAGGGTAAGCACCGTCAGGGAAAGGGTGGCAGCCTGTGCCCAAGATTACTGTAAAGAGACCGGTCTTACAAACTTGCCGACATGCAAGAGACCACCTGTAGATACTTTAATTGTGCAATCCTGCACGTTAAATGAAGCCCAGTAAGCAAAGCAGCGTACATTGCCAAACTTAACCCACTTTTTGGACTTCAAAGCAGTTAGCAATAAAAACAATAAACGACCCATGCAACCAACCCCATGATCCGAAGTCCGCGATGGGGGCAGTCCGGCCATCTCAGTGGTAGGTATTTCTAAAGAAAATGTGCGCGCCACGGGCTTGCTCAACCTATTCCCTGCCTAACACACAAGTTGTGCCTGCCTAACACACAACAGCACAACAACACGGTCGATGGCCTTCCTTCGCGAGAGACACTCTCTCGCCAACGGTGCCAGCTCTCCACTGGCCGGCCGCTTGCTCTCTCGCGCGCTTAGAAATGCGCGCGTGCCACGCGTCAGGTAAAAAACCCAATTACATGTACCTATGGCCGCGCACTAGAGTTGGGAAAAATACGTTTTTACTTTGGACCGACGCATTTTTTTGAAAAAAATACGGTATTTTTTTTTAAAAATACGCATCTTTTGCATTTTTTTGGAGTACGTATGTACATGTACCATGCATCATAGTAAGCCATCAGCGACCTGTCCACAGCTTAGAAATCGGTACATAAAGTAGGTCGAATGCTGTAAAACTGCAAGCACGCAAGTGGGCATGTAGGGTTGTGTTTTTGTTTTTTAATTCATCTGACAAGGCGCGGCGCGACACGAGCGACACAGTGCAGCACAGGCGAGACATGGGCGAGCGAGACAGGTGGAGCGCGACGGACTGTACAATGTAAAATCAGCACGCGAGCACCGTGGCGCAATGTACAACACACACACCGTGTACAGACTGGCTAGACGACACCTAGAAGGAGATTTACTGTCTAGCCATTTAAAAATGTGACAAGATTTTGATTTGTTTGAAGTCGTTTTTTAAAGGAAAGTAGAGAGGGAGCGCTGACCGTATTTTCAGACAGAGAGTTCCACGCTGGAATTACTCGATTGGAGAAAAAGTTTGAACGATACAGTCTGTTTTGTCTTCGTTGGACGAGTTTGAATGGATGACCACGTGTATTGCGATTAGGCGCTTGAACAAAGAAGTCTTCTATGCGCAAGGCCGTGAGGCCATGGAAGATTTTGTAGACCATTATCAAATCATTATGGAGTCTACGAAGTTCTAGGCTGTCCAGTTTGATAATGCGACATCTTTCAGGGTATGATATATCGCTGAGGCCTGGCAGTCGTTTGGTAAATCGCCGCTGAACTGATTCAACAGTTTTTATATTTGTTATGGAGGAGGGATTCCAAACTACCGAGCCATATTCTAGTCTGCTGCGTACAAAAGTGCAAAAGAGTTGTCTTAAAAATGGAATATTGCGACTTTTAAAGCAGTTTAAGATCATGCTTGCTTTGACGGCAGCTGTGTGAGAGACTCGCTGGCAATGTTCAGAGAAGCGAAGATCTTTTGAGACAATGATACCAAGATCTCGCATTTCTTGGGTGCTGTTTAAAGTAACATTTCCTTGATGGTATTCACGCTGAGGATTACTGTGTAGCCCCAAGTGGAGAACTTCACATTTTTGTATAGCTAGTTGCAACTGGTTCTGTTCAGCCCAAGCTTGGATGCTGTCCAGAGATTCCTGGAGAAGTGTTTGCTGTTCAACTGTTTTGCAGCGGAAGTAGAGCTTGCAGTCATCAGCAAATAACTTGACTTTTACCGCGTTTGGTACGACCTTCGGCAGATCATTTATATAGAGGAGAAAGAGTAATGGGCCAAGCACTGAGCCTTGAGGAACACCGCTGGTAACAGGAGACAGTGACGAGTAAGCATCGCCTACTCTGACCCTTTGCTCTCTGCCTGTTAGCCAACCTTCTACCCAGGCACAAACCCGTTGATTAATTCCGTATGCCTGTAATTTGCGTAACAATTTGGTATGACTGACAGTGTCAAATGCTTTGGCGATATCTAAGTATGCAACATCAACTGGCTGACCGTTATCTAGGTCGGCTGTCCAATCATTGAGGCATTCGAGTAGTTGCGTTACTGTACTGTGCTTCTTTAAGAATCCATGCTGCACTTCCGAAACCAAACGATTTTGAGCTAGATGGGCAGAAATTTTAGTCTTTATAATTTTTTCCAGTAGCCGGCAGGTCGTACTCGTGATGCTGATGGGGCGGTAGTTCTTGGGCATTGTTTTCGAACCTTTTTTGAAGACAGCAGTGACATTGGCCTTTAGCCAGTCAGTAGGAAGTTGAGCAGTCGCTAGGGACAAATTAAAGATCTTTGTCAAAGGTTCAGCAAGCACCAGAGCGACTTTTTTGAGCAAAAATTGAGGAAAGCCATCGGTTCCACTTGAAAACTTATTTGGCAGTTTTTTGAGTTCGCTATACACTTCAAAAGCTGTGAGGGTGAACGGGGCCATGTGGACATTAGTTTGAGGGTCGAGGTTGATTTGGATACCATCATCGCGTATAAAAACAGAAGAGAACTGCGCATTTAGAACGGTTGCTTTTTCTAAGTCAGATGAGTGAACTTCCTTATTTTCAGCAGTCAGAGGTGGTATATCCTGCTTGGTGTTCATACGTGAGTTGACGTACTGCCAAAAGCGCCTGTCAGAACGGCTTTGTGCAATCTCCCTTTCAAACCTAAGCTCAGCGGCGCGTGCAGCGTTCCGCGCTGCGTGGTTGGCAGCTTTCCACTGCCGAAGATCCTCCTCTAATCACTAGGCTGCACACACATTTATACTGTGTGTGCAGCCGCTTCTGTTTCTCAATTAACCTGCGAACTACTTTGTCAGTTTTGCATCCGCGCTTTTTAACTACAACAAGCGGCACATATTTATCAACTAGCCCATTAAGTGTTCCACTCAGTAGGTCCCACATTTGTTGTACGTCTGTGCATGTGTTTAGCAGCGTTGACCAGTCAATGCTGCCTAGCTCAAGTTCCATGCTCTCATAGTCCCCCTTCCTGAAGTTTCTAAACTTCGATGCGACTGGCGCTTCAAGCAATGACTGGGCGATATTGAAAGTAACTGCTAGATGGTCGGAAGAAATGCATGCTTGCACGACATCTGTAGAGTGAACGACATCGGGGTGGTTTGTGAGAACAATATCCAATATGTTTTTTCCTCTAGTGGGCTTGGCAACATGCTGAGTAAGACCATGGGTCGTAAAGAAGTGGAGCAACTCTCGCTCGGAGGGACGGCTTCTAGATTGCAAAGATAAGCTCTTCCAATCTACGCTTGTGAGGTTAAAGTCGCCCACAATGACGACGGGGTGGCAAACCACCAGGAGGTCTCTTAGACAAGCCTGGAGGGGCGCCGAGTTTTCCGAAGAGGGGGGTCGGTAAACATTGATGACGCGTAGGCGTCCATTGCTAAGCAATAAATCTACTGCGAGCGCTTCGAATTCAGATGAGGAAGGAATTTGGGGACATGAAATTGCACGAATAGCATTAGGGATGCAAATTGCGCAACCACCACCCCGTCTGTCAATACGGTCAGCGCGAAAAATATTGTGAGAAGTGCCAAAGAGGATGTTTGGGTAGGAGTCGTCTAGCCAGGTTTCGCAAAGACAAACGATGGATCGCTGCAGCTCACACGACATAAATGCACGCAATTCAGTTAGCTTGTCCTTACAAGAGAGAGACTGCGCGTTTAGCGAGTAGAAGGCTATTTGGCTTCTGTGACGCGAGCCATGCATGGGGCGACTTATCGCATGAGCGGGCGCGGCGTTACAGCGGGCGGGGGTGTTAGAGCCAGCTAGTTTGACTGACTCACGGCCCTGTTGGACTTCTTGAGAAACTCGTCGCGCTCCGCTCGGAGGAGGATGCGGCCCCGCCAGATGACGACGTCCTCGCCCTGCTTGCGACGCTCGACGCGCTCGCTGTTGAGAGCCGCGTTCTGCTCCAACTCGAGCGGCGTCAGGTCGGGTCGGACGTAGAAGGCCGGCCGCACTTCGCCTTCCTTGAGTCGACTCATGAGCAGAGGGCGCAGGCCGCGCAGGAAGCGACCGCGCGCCTCCAGGTCGGTGAAGACGACTTTGGTGATGCGCGGGTGGCCTCCGCGCTGCTGGCCGTGTCGGAAGACCCTCTCGACCGCCGTGGGTGGGACGTAGAGCTCCCTGGCCAGCTGCGCGACGGCCTCCGTGTCGGACTGGGTGGGCTCGTCGGACAAGCCCGGCTGAGGCTCGGGCAAGCCGACGATGACGAGGTTCTTGGCTTTCTTCTCCTTGAGTTGGTGATGCTCGACTGCCTTAGCCAGCGCCAACGCGAACGGCTGACTCTGTAGAAAGTCGGGCGGGGCTCCGTACGGACGGGCTGCGCTGGGAGCCGAACCCGCCACGGCTCCGAGGTCGGCGCGCGGCGGCGGCGGCGCCGACGCGCTCGCGCTCGACGGAGGCGGCCGCTGGCGCCGCTCGGCTTCGAGCTCGGCAACTCGAGCGCGGAGCGCCTCGGCCAGCTCCTGAGTCTGCTGCAGCTCCAGTCGAACGGCCGCGACGGCCGAGTCGACCGCCTCGGTGACAGCTTTCAGCATCATCTCCTTGGCCTTTTCATCCTGGACGATGAACTTGGCTTCGATGAAGTTTTTCATCTCGTCCATGTGTCGCTTCAGCTCAGTGGAGATCTCCGAAGCGACAACACTCTCCGCTTTCGGGCACTTGCAATTGCGCGGTGTTTTCTTGCACACGGAGCAGTTCATCTTATCTCTAGACAGATCTCTTGCCGACTTTTTCTGCTCTTGAAGAGACGGAAGAGACGGATAGAAGAGACGGAAGAGACGGATTAAGACGGAAGAGACGGATTCGGACGGAAGAGACGGATTGAGACGGAAGAGACGGATTGAGACGGAAGAGACGGATTCAGACGGAAGGCGTGTGTGTGTGTGTGTGTGTGTGTGTGTGTGTGTGTGTGTGTGTGTGTGTGTGTGTGTGTGTGTGTGTGTGTGTGTGTGTGTGTGTGTGTGTGTGTGTGTGTGTGTGTGTGTGTGTGTGTGTGTGTGTGTGTGTGTGTGTGTGTGTGTGTGTACGAGTGTGTGTGTGGGTGTGTGGGTGAGTGGGTCGTAAGCGGAGTAATGCGCGACCAGCAGATTTTGGCGTCCAACAAAGTCAGCAATGGGGGCACGCACGCAGCAAGAACGCGACGCATGGCGCGACGCAGAGATTGAGGGCACGTAGAGGAGCTAGCAATAGCAAAAAATCTAGCAGAACCAATTGTAGGGTCTGCATCTGCTACGTCCCAAACCTACCGTAAGCGAAATCTAAGCGTCGTAGCGTTGTAGCGTCTAAGCGTGCGTGCACGTCTGCAGCGCCATATTGGTTTGGAAGATAGTGGTGTAAAGAATCAAAATGATCTTCACGTGCAGGCGGTCAACTTTTGTGTTTTAGCCAAAGTGATTCGACCTACCCACATCGATATTTATCGATTTTCCCGGAAGTGAAAATATTTTGGTGCGTCGGAGCGCGTTGGCACTATGGAATGAAATGTTCCACACCAATTGGTGATCACCTTTATGACCTCAAAGCCATCCGAGCTAACCACACCGAAATATCGCCATTTTATGTCATTTGTATAATGGGGAGATGTATTTTGGTGCGTTCAATGCGGTCCAATTGTTAAAACTTTTCTAAGTTAGGTCCTGGCCATCAACTTTCCCCATTATAGCGAAGCTCTGCGACGAACGGTTGGAGCGCCTATAGGGCACAAACTTTTCGGGTCCTTCAAAAAAGCATAAAATCGGCAATATCTCTGGATATATAAACTCTGGAGAAGAATCATTTGGCAACGCAAATTGTTGAAATGGGTCGCCCATACGTGCAAAGTTTCATCCTGATTGCTTTCAGCGTTCGCGAGCAATGCTCCAAAAACTGGGAGGAGAACATGAAAAAAAAACAGCGAAATTGGAACGTTTTTGGAGGTATTGACCCCTACAGTAAAACAAGGAAACGCGTTATGGCGCGTTCGATGCCCCAGAAGAAGGCGGTTTATTTGATCCATAACGCGTCAAAATCAGTTCAGGCAATCAAAAGTTATAGGCGATCGAAAATTCAAAAATCCGCATTGATAAGTGCTCACATACATGTACATGTACATAATAGGGTTGTACGCTGACGCATACACCCTGTATTGCAGAAGTGCATTGGTTGCAGTGGTTGACCTTCTTTGGCTTTTGGTGCAGCACTGAACAGATTCATCATTGTTGCTTTTCAACTGAGCATTCGCAGCATGATTTTATGACACATTGCATTGATGATGAGTCACTTCTGAGGACATGATGATGGTATCAGGGTGTACGCGGCAGCGTACAACCCAAATATGTGAGCACTTCCTCAATGCGGTTTGTTGAATTTTCAGTCGCTTATAACTCTTGATTGCCTGAACGGATTGTGGCGAATGATAGCTCAAAAGAACCGCCTTCTAAACCGGAATCGAATGAGCCGTCCCGCGTTTTGGTACTCGAGCACATTAAGACAAAATGTCCGAAAATGTTCCGAAAAAGTGGTGTTTTTTTTCCTGTTCTGCACACACTTTTTGGGTCGCCGCCCTGGAACGCTGCTGTCGATTTTGACGAAACTTGGCGTGAACACGTGGTATATATGTAATCGCAATTTTGTGCCCCAAGGTAAATTCGTCTAGGTGCTACGGATCTAGAGTTATGGCCGATTTGGTTTTTTTGGGACATAGTCGTTTATTTTACCGATACCGAGACCGACGATGTTGGGAACTTTGAACATTTGCTCCGGTCTTCATCGGTCTTCAGCGGTCTCGTGTTGAACGCGCGCGCTACCGTAGTCACGCTTTACTATAGCCGTGACCCTCAAAGAATTTGTCGGTATTCGCATAAGGGTAAAGCGACTAGGAAAATTGCCGAAATTGAAAACAAGGAAGAGTTTAAGATGCGTCGTATTCAACAGGTGTAGGCGGCCCGTCTCCTTGGATAATTGACGACCGCTCTAATACCAATAATAAAAAAAACGGCGGCGGCATGGCAGCACGTCTGTAAAGACACGGCGGCGGGAAAATCTGCGCCGCCATTACATACGTCAAGGTGGACGGCCCGATCGGCAGTGTCCTACATTTTCTGTAAGCGTCGGCGAAAGCGGCAGCGTCAGCGAAAGCGTCGGCAGCAGCGGCCACAGTGTCGACGCCGGCGCTGACGACAGCTCCTGTAGCGGCGTCCGCGCCCGTGGCGGCGGCCAGAAGCGCTGGGGGCGGTCTGCGTCTGCCGCACAATGTCTGTCTGTCTGTCTGGTGATAGTGCGTTCCCGTCGTCTACTGCGTGTGCTTTTTTTGTTTCTTAGGGAAGTTGCATAAAAAAATGAAGCAGGTCGAAAACAAGGGCCACAGTACGCTCCTAAATACGCTGAAAGGCGCGCATTCGACCGAAGATCATTGAAAGACCGGAGGCAACGCGTTGTCAGTTTTGCGTGGGTCAAAAATACCGAGACCGAGACCGAGACCGATGCGAAGACCGAGACCGAGACCGAGACCGAGACCGATGGGAAGACCGTTAATTATGAATCAGCCTTTAGCAGCAAGACTTGTCGGAACTGTGGCAGGCCCTGTACATCAAGCCGCCACGTACATAATACATACATAATAAAAAAAAATCGGTATTTAGATTTTTGTTGACAAGGTGACAAGCTCCCCGGGGGCTTTTGCGGGAAATAACGCAGACGGCTAGTTGCTAGCCTAGCGACAAGAGAGAGACGCTGCAAACCGTCGATTGTCATCCTGCCATCGCCTGCGGCCCCACCCGGAGAGAGCAAGGGTTCCAGGGGAGGAGTGTCGTCTCGCGGGTGGACTAAGCTGACGACGATGTCTGTGCGCTAAGCGAGCGATACTTGTTGGTGTGAGTGATATTTGTCAGAGCTGGATTGTTGGGGTCGCATACAACGTTCACGCCACACTTGCAGGGGTGGGTGTGTTGGTCGACCTAAGAACCCCCTGAGCTTTTTCTTGTGGTTTGGAACAGTGTAAAATGAAGCTGCGCATTATTTTCATAACGACTGGAGGGAGACTATCGGACATTTATCATTCCTGCAAATGGGGCCACTATTCGCCTTGTTACAGAGTGCGACTGAGACCCTCAGACAACATCCAAATTGTTTTCTTGCTATGAATGCCTCGGACAGTGTTTTTTTTTTACTTCAGCAAGTAAAATTCAAATTTGCTGGCGATTGCGTGGGCCAAATTTAAATTTTCAAAAATACAAATTTTAGCTGAAAAGTGATCTAACCGTCCAGAAAGCCGGAAAACTATTGACCAACAGCCGTCTGAGATACTACCGTGTATGCAGGCAGGCAGGGGGGGACGAAGCAGATCTTTCAGTCGTGCCGTCCCCAAATGGGTGGTTTGCCGCCCAATTACGCCCCACTACAGCAGTGTCTGCTTAATTTTTTGGAACTTTCGAGCTAGCTTTTCGAACTGTGCGTTCTTCTCGTTGCATGTCAGTTCGTGTTGGTGTCACTTCCCCCTCCCCGTCCGTGTCAGTACCCCCCCCCCCCTCGTCGTTTAATTTCTGCAATGACCCCCTCTCTTGCGCATTTGTTGGTGTGACTTCGTGGCGTAACTTCTCGACTGTAGGCGTTAAGTATTTGTAGGTTCACGTGCCCGGTGATTATGTTGTGCTGCCTGTCACGTCACTGTGCGCACGCACGCCCCTGTCCGAAATTTCTGTCTACATTAGTTTCTATTGTAGGCGGCACGGATTTCTACAGTTTGAAATTTCACACGAAAACAAAGCGAACATTTTCCTAGATAGATGCGTACGTGTGTACATTGTACGTGACGTGCACGTGAGCGCAACACCACACTTGCCTCTTGCCACTTGCCTTGCGCGCGCGCGGAATGGAAGCAAACGAATCTTTTTGGTGATGGTCTTGCTGGGCAGGCACATGCGCAACATGCACGCACGTACCACTCGTCTAGAATGGAAAAAATTTCACAGTTCCACCTAAATAGCGCGGTACAAATATACCTACAGGTAGGTAGCTTTTTGCTATAAATAGGGAGCGCGTACCGACAACCCACCCACGGACCGCAGCAGCCAGCCGGCCTTAAGACCAGTCAAGCGCAGCAATATCATCAAAAGAGTAGTAGTAGCAGCGAGCGGCGGCTCGCTTCAAAAGTCAACCTTGTACGGATACTGTATGCACCCGTCTGTCCCTTGAAATGGCAGCGCTGCTCGGCTTACAGGCTTGAAAGGAGTTACCGTAATCGTTAATATAAACGTGCGATCCTGCCTCTCAGTACCCATCCAGTTCAAGAACCACATGTACGTATCTACTACCTACTATGAATCCCTACATACGTGATACGGTAGCATCCCGATGCGATTCGGGAACGTGATTGGCGCCATCACCCGCGTGTCAAAAATTTGCTCCAATTTAGCCGGTGAAAAGTAAAAAAAGAAAATCGCTCGCGCGGCGTACCGTTACGCGGCGCAAACGTCGTTGTTGTTTTTGTCGCATTCGGTGAAATTTGTAGTTGGAACACGCTCGCGTGAGTACGCGATGCGCCAAAGGCAACTTTATCGCTCGCAAATGCACGCGGAAGTGCCGACGCGGAGCCCCCCTATTTTGATCCAAAGTTTCCCAGATAGCCTTCCCTCGACGGCGCACTTGCCGCCAGCCAGACGTTACGTAACTACCCAAGCCAAGTTGAATTTCATTGCGGCGGCTAAGACGATTAATCTCGCGCTCGCTTAGGCTGCGCAGCTGACGCCGCGGAGAAGCGTGGCGCGCGCGCCCGCCTCTAGCGAACGCACAGCTACATGTACACGGCGGTGACGAGTCGCGCTGCGACAATGGAGCTTCCGGAAAGTCTTGTGGTTGCGTGCACACATGCACCATCGGCGCAGCTGACGCCGCGGCGAAGCGTGGCGCGAACGCCGACCGCTAGCGACCACACAGCTACACACGGTGGCGACCAGTCGCGATGGAGTTTTCCGAAAGTTTTCTTGTCGTTGCGTGCGCACATGCACCAGTAGAGCTAACCCCACTTAGGTACGCGGGCTTCGCGCCCTTTATTCGCAGCTGGAGCGCTGAAGGACCCTGGAATCATTACGTAGTTGCACAACGCAGTTGTGCGCAGTTGTGCCCTGACCCAAAGTAGTTGCACAACGCAGCACGAAAATCACACATACACAATTTTTATTCTACGTGTACGTGTGCGCGTGCACACTACTATTGCGCGCGCGCCGACCGCGCTGCGACAATACTTCCGGAAAAAAGGGCTTAGTTACTCGCCGCAACTTCTGCGTGTGTGTGTGTGTGTGTGCGTGCGTGTGCGCGTGTGTGTGTGTGCGCGTGCGTGTGCTACACCATCCAACGTCGATTCCCACCGTTCTTTTTTCGTCCCTGGGGAACGAAAAGCGACGCGGCGGTGGCGTGAACCGAAAAACTACACTGTATACTCTGAAATCACACACGGCGGCGCCAGTTCCACAGCGCAGCACGGAGATCACCCAAAGCAGTTGTCCGAATCTGCTCGCCCGACAATTTCCGGCCCACACCTGCAACAAATTAATTACTAATTAATTAATTAGACTGCGCTAGGGTGTCCGCGCTGAGTGGCCGCCTTCAGCGCATTCGCCCGCCGCTCTCTGATTGGCTGCGCACCTTCCCTTGACGGTACATACGTACGTTACGTATCTACCCGAGCCAGGTCGAATACTTCATTGCGGCGGCTTCGGAAAGTTTTGTCGTTGCGTGCGCACATGCACCGGAAATTCTGCGCGACACTGTCAAGCGGTCAACGAGGTGACAGAGGTGACGAGGACGACGACGAGTGTGACATAAGTCACGTTACACGTTAGAACGGTAGTATCTCAGACGGCTGTTGGTCAATAGTTTTCCGGCTTTCTGGACGGTTAGATCACTTTTCAACTAAAATTTGTATTTTTGAAAATTTAAATTTGGCTCACGCAATCGCCAGCAAATTTGAATTTTACTTGCTGAAGTAAAAAAAAAACACTATCCGAGGCATTCATAGCAAGAAAACAATTTGGATGTTGTCTGAGGGTCTCAGTCGCACTCTGTAACAAGGCGAATAGTGGCCCCATTTGCAGGAATGATAAATGTCCGATAGTCTCCTTCCAGTCATTATGAAAATAATGCGCAGCTTCATTTTACACTGTTCCAAACCACAAGAAAAAGCTCAGGAGGTTCTTAGGTCGACCAACACACCCACCCCTGCAAGTGTGGCGTGAACGTTGTATGCGACCCCAACAATCCAGCTCTGACAAATATCACTCACACCGACAAGTATCGCTCGCTTAGCGCACAGACATCGTCGTCAGCTTAGTCCACCCGCGAGACGACACTCCTCCCCTGGAACCCTTGCTCTCACCGGGTGGGGCCGCAGGCGATGGCAGGATGTCAATCGACGGTTTGCAGCGTCTCTCTCTTGTCGCTAGGCTAGCAACTAGCCGTCTGCGTTATGTCCCGCAAAAAGCCCCCGGGGAGCTTGTCACCTTGTCAACAAAAATCTAAATACCGATTTTTTTAATTATGTATGTATTATGTACGTGGCGGCTTGATGTACAGTGCCTGCCACAGCTCCGACAAGTCTTGCTGCTCAGTGTGTGAATTCGCCTCCTACTGGAACTCGCTGCTCTGCACACCATGAGCCTTTGCGTGTCAAATGCTCTTTTAAGCAGCAGTCCTTTGTATCTAAAAGTATGTTCAAGTCCGTATCGGGAGTTATTACTTTGTCGTATGTATGTATTACTACTGCATTAGTACATAGGTATACTTTTAAGTGTCGTTTTGCATGTACACTGGTGTGCATGTGTGCATATATGTTCTTGCAAGTGCACTGCGTGACTGACTGTCGAACAAACCGTTATGAGTGCATCTTTGGTTGGACTGGATTATGGTCGTACCAGCCACAGTACACTTACTTTTTTTTTGTGTGTGCACTTACATTTTGTGCTGCAGGAGGCAGCGCATTGTGCCACTGATGCGCGTGCCACTGATGCCACTATGGCAGCGTCAACGCACACGCCTTCCATATGTAATTAAGGAAAAATTTGCAGGTGGCTGCAAAAAAGGGGAATATGTGACTACCCTAGACAGTATTCAGCTTGAAAAGCAAACCATGGTATGCGAGCAATACTGAAGTCCATTTTGAAAAAAGATTGTATAAGAGCCTTACAGTGGAGCCCATTTTGAAAAACGATTGTATAACATCATTGAAGTGGAATGGAATGCAGCATACAATGGTATGACCCATCGACTTGCTTGTCACATATTCGGCGTTTTTAGCGCTCACCACGAGTGTCATCAGACATACGATGCATAAATTACATAGCAGACCAGACGCACGCACGCACGCATGCACACACACACACACACACACACACACACACACACACACACACACACACACACACACACACACACACACACACACAGGTGCGCACATACAGAGACGCTGATATGGATTGTTTTGTTTATAGCACAAACGTACAAACGTCTATTGAGGACTTCCCTCTCAATGGATTTTCTCGCGTCGTCACTGCCCTAGATAACCGATGGCGTTCTTCAGCTTCTTTGGCGAATTATGCGGCTGTAGACGAATGGGAAGACGTCATGGAGAAGGGAATGCTATATGGGCTATTGACAGCCTCCTAGCGTTGCCCCTAATCCAACAACAACAACTTGTGACGCGATCCAAAGTCAAGTTCGAAATATGGTAGCCAAAATGCGAAGGTATGGTACTGTAAACCCTATGATTTGTAGCTCCCCTATAATTAGCCCCCCACCCTATAATTAGCCCCCCTATAATTATACACCCTCCTAGAGCTCAAACGAAAAAATTAGCCCCTGGGGGGCTAATTAAAGGGTTTATGGTACTTTGTTTTGCGACAATTAAGGCTGTGGGCTTAGGCTTAATTTTAGGCTGTGTTTTAACGCCATACCAGAAGTTACCACTTGTTATGCTATCAAAATCAGCAATCACTTGTTGAAGCAGCGTTGAAATTACTGTTCCATACCATGCCATACAGAGAATGGAGTTGCGCATATCGTTGTCAGTTGTATGTGCAATATAGGCAGTGCAGTGGTTTCTTACTTACAGCCGAGCAATAGTAGTCTTGCCGCAGTCTGAAATGAAGTCGGCCTTTACACCATTGCATCAATCAATGGTTTATGGCTTCATGCTGTGTATACCTGTAAGGGTTGTCCACATGAAAGAAAAACCAACAAACCATGAAGTGGCTCGCGCTAAAAACGCCGAATATGTGACAAGCAAGTCGATGGGTCATACCATTGTATGCTGCATTCCATTCCACTTCAATGATGTTATACAATCGTTTTTCAAAATGGGCTCCACTGTAAGGCTCTTATACAATCTTTTTTCAAAATGGACTTCAGTATTGCTCGCATACCATGGTTTGCTTTTCAAGCTGAATACTGTCTAGGGTAGTCACATATTACCCTTTTTCGCAGCCACCTGCAAATTTTTCCTTAATACAGTGTTTTTCCATGAGGTATATATATATACCTAAGTTGGCGTTGCCACTGGATTGCCATAGAATTGTTTGCACTCCGCTTTGGAGGAACCAAAACTGCAAGAACAAATCCGTGTTCCCATGACTCGTTGACTATATGTTTTATTTCAATTAAAGTTAGTTTGAACAGTAACACTACTGGTACGTGTTGTACGTGTTGTACGTACATGTTGGTTAGTTTTTGCCGGCCTTATGTCGTTCTATCAAAAACAGTGTTATAGTTGCCCCTATGAACACTAGATATGGAGTGGAGAAGAAAGCGAGTGCTTGCGGCGAGGGAAGGGGAGAGCAACGCTATCTTGGCCCCGTCTGGGTGAGCCACATGTGTCCCGTCCGCTCTCGCAGCAGGCGGCATCGCTGATTTTGGCTCTATTCGAGCCGCCGCTTCTCTACTGCTTTGGGCGCACGCTGCGAGACGCGGCCGGTAACGCTGCGCTCGCTCGCCTTAGGCTTGGGAGAGCGGTCGAGGCGATCTCCTGCTGTTCTTGGGACAGGTGCGTGAGGCAGCAGGGTGTGTTGGTTATTTTCGGTGGGAAACTGCAGAGATAGAGAACAGGAGACAGGACACACTGATACACAGACGCGAGGGTCGACGCTCCAGGTGCGTAAGGGGAGAATCAACAGAGACGCGTATGGCGACCCAGAGCGGGTAGAACAAATGAGACGCAGATTACCATGCGAGACGCGCAAAACACTTGAGAGCAAATGATTTACGCGCTGGGTCAAATGTTTAGGACGATCAGATCATAGACCTACGGAAGTTAGCTGCACTGTAGGTACAACGTATACATATGTGTCGGTAGAGCGTTGACGATTCGAGGTACTGCGGCACGTGCCATTCATGCAGTCGCATGAGGCGTTCGCGAATGGCACACCAAACACTTTGAAAGAAACGTGCAATTTTTGGAGGTATCGATCCGTTACAGTAAAACAAGGAAATGCGTTAGGGCAGTTTGATACACTAAAAGAAGACGGTTCGTTTGCGTGAGTGCGCACGCGCGCGCGCCTTGTGAGGTTGCACATGAGAGTGCACATCCCAAAAGCACTTGATGTTCACTGCTTTGATGAAGTCAGCCAAAAAAAAATAATTTAACATCTAAAAAGAAAAACGAAAAAAACTGAAAAAAATGTAGAGTGAGTCGTGGGAACAACATGGGTGAGGCAGGAAAGGACACTGGGGTAACACAGTATTGATTTGGTTTTCAGGAGATGGCAGAGACGCCAGCGGGAGTCGAACCCGCGACCTCTCGATTGGTTGCCCAAGACCCAATGTTACTAAATGTTCCAGATCTCAAGATTGGCGGCATTTAGGAAGAATCCATTTGGGGGATTAATTTCTGATTGTATACAGCATATGCTTACAAAGTTTCGTCCCGATTACATTAACAAAAAAAATATTAAAAAAAAAATATTTAAAAAAATCTTTTTTTTTGAAGGTTCAGGAGCTCATATCTCATTATCCAGTGATGGAACTTTCAAAACATTGACTTACCGATGACTCGCCTTGACGTACTGTTCACGAAAATAAAAGAAAAATTGGGGGTTTACATGGCATTTTTTGGAGTTTTACTCTTGGTGGAACTAACAAAAAAAATCGGCATTGTCGATATAGACACTGGCCGCGCCCAATTTGTTGAAAGTACAATGCTACATGTCTAGGCGGTCAACTTTCACCATTATAGCAAATCTCTGCGATGAGCGGTTGAGGCGCCTATAGCGCACAAAATTTTGGCCGAAAAAACGACTATGTTCAAAAAAACGGGAAAAATTGGCCATAACTCAACACTGGTAAGAGCTAGAGACAAATGCTTTGCAGGTTGAAAATGCCATCATGGGCCGCGCTTACACGCCAAGTTTCAGCCCAATCGCTCATGGCGTTCGCGAGCGGAGCTTCAAAAAAGTGGCAGAGAACACGAAAAAAAAAAAACACGCGTTCGCGAAACATTTTTGAAACTATTGACCCCTTACAGTAAAACAAGGAAACGCGTTTTGGCGCGTTCGCTGCCCCAGAAGAAGGCGGTTCATTTGAGCCATAGCGGGCCAAAATCCGTTCAGGCAAGCAAAAGTTATAGGCGATCGAAAATTCAAAAAGCCGCATTGAGAAGTCGTCACATATTAGGGTTGTACGCTGACGCGTACACCCTGATACATACACCCAGACATGGAACAATTTGCGTGCGTACATATTCTTCTGCGGCGAAAAATTGCAGCCGTACAATTATCGCAGAGGCGCCGAGCATACTGCCCGTCCCCATTCAAGTGTCGAAAGCATATGTCGTAGTAAATAGACGCATATCCCTTGATGCGGCATCTCACTAGTAAATAGGCGCATGAGGTTATTTACTAGTAAATAGGCGCATCTCTCTTCCCGCCATATTATCTTCCTCATCATCAAGCGTCCCACTGCGTGCGGCGGCGCGGCTGGATATTGGCCGCCCAGCGACTCACACCAAGCGGGGTACTCTATTTGTACATCGCACATTGTATGTCGTCTGCAATTGAAAGGCACAACAATAGTCGCAAATAAAACATTGCAGGGTACATGATAAATATGACGAACGAAGCACACATACGCGAGCGATGATGAACAGCAACCAAACGTATTAGAACAAATGCTGTTCACTCGAGGAACTACAATGAATGAGAGCGAAAAAGCTTGTGCAGTTTGCTACAAGTTCAGATTCAGGCACGCTCCACTGGTTCCGCCATGGCATTTCGAGGCACAGGCCACACCGCTCTTTTTGCACGGGCACTTCTTCGTCCGACAGCCCGTCTTGCACTTGCAGATTGAAGACGCGGCTGAACTGGTGCCAGTTGAAAAGGCGGACTCGCGTCGCATGGCCTGAATCAGCGTGACGACGACGCCATCAGGAACGTCGAACGCCCGTTTGCGGCCCTTGACGAGGGCGAGTTGTTCCTGATGAAACGAAGTGCTGATCTGTCCCGCTGCGGTTCCTAGTTTGACAGAGTTCCCCTTCTTCGACATCACTTTCGCCTCGAAATTCCTTGGGGCAGTGTTGCTTCTGTCAGTTCGTGGAATCGGCAGCATCGTCTGTCCTACCCAAGCGGCGCGCCCGATGGGCGGCCAATATCCAGCCGCGCCGCCGCACGCAGTGGGACGCTTGATGATGAGGAAGATGATATGGCGGGAAGAGAGATGCGCCTATTTACTAGTAAATAACCTCATGCGCCTATTTACTAGTGAGATGCCGCATCAAGGGATATGCGTCTATTTACTACGACACATACACGCCACAGGTCGCAACGCACACACATTTGCATTGCTGTGTGGTGCACTTAGTGCCACTCGTAGCATTAGAGCGTCGTAGCGTATGTCAAGATCCGCGGGTGCGTCAGTATTGCTCGAGCGATGCCAACGCGCTTTGGGTGATTCTCATTGCTGCCATCGACTCGATGTTGTCACTGAAGCGGAAACGTATATTGGATGGTGCAACCTGGGCAATAACAATGTTGTCATTGTGCCAGTTGCAGACAGGACTGCAGGGACAATAATTGGGCAGTTGTTCCTATATGTCAGAGACGGCGCACTATCTCTGACGGATGTGCCACACACGGTGGTCTGCACGCGATTCAGGCCATATACGGTGGTCGTCACGACTGGGTCAATCAGCACATACATTTCGTCGACCCCAATGACCCAGCCGTGCACACCCAATCAATTGAAGGCACATGGAGTGCTCTCAAGAATCCCTTGAGCTTGCAATGTCTATCACTTTTAAGATGCTGGCTTACCGTAAACCCTCTAATTAGCCCCCCGGGGGCTAATTTTTCCATTCGAGCTCTAGGAGGGTGTATAATTATAGGGGGGGGGGGCTAACTATAGGGGGGCTTATAAACTGAAAGTGTCGATGAGTGCGAAGATGTATGGGCACCATGAGCCTTTGCGTGTCAAATGCTCTTTTAAGCAGCAGTCCTTTGTATCAAAAAGTATGTTCAAGTCCGTATCGGGAGTTATTACTTTGTCGTATGTATGTATTACTACTGCATTAGTACATAGGTATACTCTTAAGTGTCGTTTCGCATGTACACTGGTGAACGATAGAACGCAGAATCATAGAATCATAATTGCCGATGGGTTCCTCATGTGAATGTCGTCCTCGTCTGGTGAATCAGAATGCGACGAGTGACGAAGCGGATGACGCGCTTGCGACATTCCGGGGTTCTCTGCTGCAAGACCATCTGGCGAACCAACACCAGCACGTCCAAGAGACTCGAGAGGGTGCTGATTTAGCACTGTTCACGACGTTCTTGTGCGCTGAAACAGTCCGCCAGCCTTCCAGCATCCGGCTTGATCCAGTCAATCCACGAGCCACCGGCCGCAGATGCCACCACCGTCATCACCACGCCAAAAAAGCAACTTTCGACATCTTGGAAAGAAATGTAAAAGTAAATGACCAAGAAAACCAGATTGACTGCATTATGGGCAGGTGTCCATACAGCGGGCGGCATCTGGGAAGTTATCCTACTCTGGAAGTCATCTCACAGTCACGGGGGAAATCTTTTTTACTCAGGGTAACGAGGGTGACAATTATCAACCCATGTAAAACATGCAACAGACCAAAAGGGGGAGAGACGCGCCCTCCCACCGCGCCTCCAGGGCATAGTCGTGGCGGTTGAGCCTCCATTGTGCTGACAGAGACGCTGACAATGGTTGGAAATCGGTAATACAATTTAGTAATACAATTTAGGAGGAAGGAGAGAACGCGAACGGAAAGACCGACCAGTGCACACAGACCGTTCAGACTGAGGGGACGGTAGAGAGGGGTACCCAAACGCTATCCGATTCAGTGAAGTCGGAAGTGGGGTACGAAGCTGATGAAGAGGACAACCAGGAAGAAGAACAGAAGGGTCACTGGAACTTCGTCGTAAGAATACATACGATTCGAGCGTTACATGGTCTACTGACAATATCCTGGTTGCAGGACTGCACATGCAGAAGCTGCTGCGGTGCATGCAAAAGCCGTCCGTACTCCGTATTGCTTCTGCGAAGCAGTCAACATGCACCCCACCCACACAACAGGGGTGAGAAAACAAGTGATGATCGTACATTGTAATATATTTTTCTCATATCTGCTTTAGTGCTATTGCGCCCAGTGCTGTGGCGCCCCCATGATGGGGCGCTGCAGCTGCGACTGAAGAGGAATGGCGGTCTGAAGGAAGAATGGCGTCGACTCATAACAATCGCTGTCAGGATCCGACGATTGTCTACAACTCTACAATGTCAGTGTTGCGGTACGCCGTAAGACTCTTGCTGAGCCGAGAGGCAATTAGAGTAGTACTGGATTGTTTCTCGAGTGTAGTCTCGATAGCGCCGTGCTGGCGTGATTGATGATGTCGCAGACGGCGGCGAGTTGGGTAGACGGATAGTCGGCAGAAAGAGCGGGGGACCGCACTTACCTACGCACCGGCGACGACATCCACGCAAGCAACGTTCGAGTCACTTGTTGCCCCATTGTCTCTGGCGCTCGCGCGGGGACGCGCAGACACACACACACACACACACACACACACACACACACACACACACACACACACACACACACACACACACACACACACACACACACACACACACACACAAACACACAACACACACACACACACGCACACGCTCACACACACGCACACGCACACACACACCCACACGCACGCACACACACACACACACACACACACACACACACACACACACACACACACACACACACACGACCACGCACCCACGCACACACCCCCACACACACACACACACACACACACACACACACACACACACACACAACACACACACACACACACACACACACACACACACACACACACACACAACACACACACACACACTTAATGAATAATAAACGAATTAATAACTAATTAATTAGGCTGCGGTTGACCGAGGCTCAGAGGTTTAGGCTTGGAAATTTCATTAGCCTTAGGGTTAGGCTTAGAGATTTCACTAGGGCTTAGGCTTTTCGATCATCCCCCACCCTCCAGCTGTAGCAGCATGCGTCCGTAAACTTTTCACGTACGAGATTTATTTTGGTGTGGTATTAACATTGACTGAAATGAGCGCCAGTCTACAGTAACTACTTATTAGTACATCATTTGGTTTAAGGCCACGTTTGCGTTTTCGATCGAAACGATAGAAAATAATTGAAAAATTCCTGAGGATGGAAAGGTCAACGCACAACGCCGACTCACCGCGATTGCTGCTAGAGCCAAGAACCCCGGCCAGTTGTCGTAGAGCTATGCGAAATGTTCTGCAAACTGTTCTCAACTGTACTCATACCTGTAACCGGGAATTGGACCTGGGGGGGGGGGGGTCCGAGCGCTTTCTGGGGGGGGTGGTGGGGGGGGGGGTGGAAATCTGGAGGAGGGGGGGGGGGTCTGGGCAGAAAAAAATGGGCAATTTTTGGTCTATTTTTAGTCAAAAATACACTGTAAAAGCCTGAAAATAGGTACTTTTTAGCCGAAATACACTGTAAATAACGCAAACTAGACACTTTTGGGTCGATTCTTGCTCAAAAACACTGTACAAAGTGCATTTATTTAGCAATATAGTATGTAGTAGAAAGTTTTCAAAAAGTCTGGGGGGGGGGTTGGGTGGGGTTTCGCACGAACCTGGGGGGGGGGGTTGGGGGGGTGTGGGGGGGGGTCAAAACCAGCAAGTGGGGGGGAGGGAAACCCCCCCCCCCCCAAACCCCCCCCCCCAGTTACAGGTATGACTGTACTTGTTTGTACTAAGTTAGATACAATACATGAGGTGATAAAATACAAGTCTGTCTCGTACGACACGATTGTTTGGCATCCAAAACGTGTCCTGACGCAATTTTGCAGAATCTATCTATTCACCTGAAGAAAATTGTGACCACGGAATGTTGTTTTGGGTGCAGCGCATCCAACAGCATTCAAGTCTTCAAACCGGAAAAGTTAATATTAGTTGGGGAAAAGTACTCAGATACCCAATTTTTAGGTGTGGATGTGCTGGTACTGGAGCGACAGCGAGAACAGCCAATAAAGTAAAAAAAAAGTTAATGTTTTGAAATAATTTGGGGTTTGCATGTACAGTGCGCCCCTGAATGCGAATGTGATGTCTTTGTGTGCGTGCGTGCGTGTGTATGTGTGCGTACGTGTGTGCGAGAATATTTTTGAAAAATTTCAGCATCAAGCCAAAGTAGATCAACTCGAGCAGACGCGACGGGAATTCGAAGTGTGGCAGCAGAAAAAAACAGACTAGTGAAGAAGAGGTCTCTTATTTTGAATTAGAGAACGTGCGTGCGTGCGTGCGAGAATAATATTCGATAAATTTCAGCATCAAAACAAACTGGCGCAACTCGAGCAGACGCGACGCGAAGTCGAAATGTGGTTGCAGAAAAAACAGACTACTCAAGAAGAGGTCCTTTTAGAAAACGTGTGTGTGTGCGTGTGTGTGTGTGTGCGTGTGGGTGTGTGCGCGCGCGTGTGTGTGTGTATGTGTGTGTGTGTGGGCGCGCGTGCGTGTTTGTGCGTGTGTGTGTGTGTGTGTGTGTGTGTGTGTGTGTGTGTGTGTGTGTGTGTGTGTGTGTGTGTGTGTGTGTGTGTGTGTGTGTGTGTGTGTGTGTGTGTGTGTGTGTGTGTGTGTGTGTGTGTGTGACCGTGCGAGATTTTGCAAGATTTTACCGTGTGCGAGTTATTAGAATTTTTTCGAATTTTCAGCAAAGAGAAAAACAAGCTCAAATCGAGCAGGCACGACGCGAATTGGAGTTTCAGCAGGAGAAAATACAGGCGACGAAAGAAGAGGTACAATTTGAGCTCGAGAGCGTGCATATGCCAGAATATATTTTTTTTGCTAAATTTTAGAGTCAAGCGAAACTAGATCAACTCCAGCAGAAGCAACGCGAAATCGAACTGTGGCAGCAGAAAAAAGAGGCTACTCAAGAAGAGGTACTTCGTGAATTATAGTGCATTCATGGACATGTGGTGTGTGCGCGCACCGTGCTTGTACTAAAATTAATTTTTGCAAGATTTCAGCATCGAGAAAAGCAAGCGCAGCTAGAGCAGGCGCAAAGCGAATTCGATAATCTGCAGCAGAGACACATAATCTTATAGGAAGAAGTAGTTGTTCTGTGTGTGTGTGTGTGTGTGTGTGTGTGTGTGTGTTTGTGTGTGTGTGTGTGTGTGTGTGTGTGTGTGTGTGTGTGTGTGTGTGTGCATGGGTTGATTGTTGAAGACTACCTCAAATCGCTATTGAATAGTAATAATCAGAAACGTGTACTGTAACCTGCCCTACTAAAAAACAATTCTTGAACTGAACTTTACTGGTTTTCAATCGAGGTCAGCACTTTTCGCTTCCTCGTCAGTAGTTTGTTCCGAAGAGGTAGTCCGTCAGCTTGATTGAACCATCTGAATGACAAATTATTGATTTTCTACGTCGTATTGTATGGGTGAATGCTCAAGCGTACCGTCATACTTACCCTTCATCGATTTCTCTTTCGTGTGCGTCCAATGCACACAGCTTCAAAAAGGGCGTTCGATCCGCTCGTCGAAGCTCACCGCTTTCTTCCAGGAGAATTTCCTCTGCAATCTCTTTCGTCGTAAAAGCTAACTCCTGTCACAGGGTTGGTCACAGGGCATCCACAACACAGCAAAACCGCCCACACAAGCTCGTTTACGAGACTTTCACTTATGACTTTTGACAGCTGTGCAGCTCAAGTGCTGCGCATTGTCAGCCGTGTACGCGGGCTACTGTTACATAACAAATCGTGAAAGAGGAGGGCCAATTTGCGCAAAAGACAATGGTGCAAGGGCAAAAAATCGCGCCAAAAACTCAAAAATTTAAAGGTTTCGGCTTATAACTACCAAACGCCAGGGCTTTAGACTCTATAACTTTGATGGTAGAGTGCCACAAGGGTTCACCCAATGGTGTCGAATTTTAGGCAAAAAATATTTGGTGGCACAGCACTTATGTCCATTTTTGCAAAATTAGCGCAGCCATTTTTGGAGCATTTTGAAGGTTTCGGCTTATAACTACCGAACGCCAGGGCTTTAGACTCTATAAATTCGATGGTAGGGTGCCCCAAGGGTTCTCCCAATGGTGGTAAATTTTTGGCAAAAAATATTTGGTGGCACAGCACTTATGGCCATTTTTGCAAAATTAGCGCACCCATTTTTGGAGCATCGTAACTTAAGCTAGGAAGGATGCAGAGAGGTGCCGACTTGTGGTTTGCTAGTAGAGTTGTTAACTTAGTGGTACCACCTACCAGCCACCCCCCTAGGCACACCACCCTCGAGGGAGATGGTTCAAAACAACCAAGTCCCATTTTTTGGTCAATTTTTGCCATTTCAGTCATCTCACTTAGGAGACCCCTGTGAAGAGGGTGAAAGTCGATGGTCGAAACGAGGGTTCCCACCACCAATGGGACATTCATACTGGACCCCCTAAAATCGATTTTAGCAAAATCTATTTTTTTGCGGGCATCGGATACCTGGAAATTCTGTGGAACGCCTCTTGACAAGAAAGACGCGCTGGTCCAAAGTAAATTTCTGGCTCGTCATCTTACCAAATTCAAAATTTAAAAAGAATTAGTACAGTTTCTATGGGATGGAAAACGCAACATTCTGCTTGCAAAACTGTAGCTTCGAAACAAAGCAACAATTGGGCTGAAACTTGGCGAAAGTCTAAGCTAAACCGTTTTCTATAAGTGTTCAAAATTTGACTTAAATCGGTTCATCCGGGCCCGAGTTACGCTTTGACAAAAGGTGCGACAGGAGGGTGGGACACCCTGTACATTCCGCGTGCGTGCGTCCACTTGCGTGCGTACGTGCGTGCGCGCGCGCGCGTGCGTGCGTGCATTTGTGTGCGTGCGTACGTGCGTGCGTGCATACGTTCGTGCGTACAGCGCCGCAGGCAAAATTTGGTGATTTTTTGGCCGAAAACGCGCTCAAAAGACTCCAAAATGGTCTGTACGTGCGTAAAATACAGCGCCGCAGGCGAAATTTTTGGCATTTGGACAATAAATGCTGCTCACAGGCCTGAAAAACACCTTGGGAAGTATGAGAAACACAATTCAGCAATTGAGCACAATTCACACACAATTGAAACACACATAACACAATATAGGGGTAACCTGCAGTCAGTGCAGGATTGACTAAAGCTTGGGGGGACCCTTACCTACACCCTACCCAGTTACACCTATGTATGAAGCCTGGCATACGAATAGGAAACGGTTAGATTCGCAACACCAAAATTTTAACTTCCGCGACAACAAAAGAGCGGCAGACGCATAAACAAACAAAATGAAACAGTACCGTTCTTTGGTACCTACTTAACGACAACCTTTGGAACTTCAGTTGGGAGGTGAACAGCCCAATTACACGCCTCAGCAGCGTTGCGTTTTGAAATTCCTTGAACTCCTTGAATGCGTGAATGCGTGAACGGATGGATGGATGGACGTAAGGACGTGTAATGACATGACGACGCGCGCGCGCGCTTTTTGCTACACACACGTAACGCGCGGCGCAGGCGAGACATGGTGCTGACACTACAACCCGCATGTATCAAGCACTATCGGTGTCAGCTACATACAGCACGTAGACGTACGCGTTGTCGGTTTCCTTGGCGATCTGCTCCAACGTCCTCTTGTAGGGCCACAGGACTGCATGAACGCAATCGTTCTTCAACGGACGCAGCAATCAACTTGCAAAGAAGCCAACGCCCAAAACAGGGCGCGGCGGTACGGCCTCTCTGCCTGTACCAGTCTGTGCGCCACACTGTCCCTGTCTTTCCGACACTGCCGACGCTTCGCTCTGCCCTTCCATAGCGCACTCTCTACCTATCCCATGCACATATCCCATACACAATGTGTGTACGTAGTACGTACTACGCACGCACTCAATGCGTGTACGAAGTGACTGGACAGCGCATCAGCGTCCCTGTCAGCACAATGGAGGCTCAACCGCCACGACTATGCCCTGGAGGCGCGGTGGGAGGGCGCGTCTCTCCCCCTTTTGGTCTGTTGCATGTTTTACATGGGTTGATAATTGTCACCCTCGTTACCCTGAGTAAAAAAGATTTCCCCCGTGACTGTCAGATGACTTCCAGAGTAGGATAACTTCCCAGATGCCGCCCGCTGTATGGACACCTGCCCATAATGCAGTCAATCTGGTTTTCTTGGTCATTTACTTTTACATTTCTTTCCAAGATGTCGAAAGTTGCTTTTTTGGCGTGGTGATGACGGTGGTGGCATCTGCGGCCGGTGGCTCGTGGATTGACTGGATCAAGCCGGATGCTGGAAGGCTGGCGGACTGTTTCAGCGCACAAGAACGTCGTGAACAGTGCTAAATCAGCACCCTCTCGAGTCTCTTGGACGTGCTGGTGTTGGTTCGCCAGATGGTCTTGCAGCAGAGAACCCCGGAATGTCGCAAGCGCGTCATCCGCTTCGTCACTCGTCGCATTCTGATTCACCAGACGAGGACGACATTCACATGAGGAACCCATCGGCAATTATGATTCTATGATTCTGCGTTCTATCGTTCACCAGTGTACATGCGAAACGACACTTAAGAGTATACCTATGTACTAATGCAGTAGTAATACATACATACGACAAAGTAATAACTCCCGATACGGACTTCAACATACTTTTAGATACAATGGACTGCTGCTTAAAAGAGCATTTGACACGCAAAGGCTCATGGTGTGCAGAGCAGCGAGTTCCACGCCACTTTGTAGGAGGCGAATTCACACACTGAGCAGCAAGACTTGTCGGAACTGTGGCAGGCCCTGTACATCAAGCCGCCACGTACATAATACATACATACATAATAAAAAAAAATCGGTATTTAGATTTTTGTTGACAAGGTGACAAGCTCGACTCAGGATAAGTTTGTGGCCCCATAAAAAATGACTATGTTGCCACAAACAACGACTGCAGGACTGGACCGCCTGTCTCGTGGGACAGACGCAGCGGTCCGCCTGTCTTGCGAGACGAGCGGACCGCGCCGCCAGTCCTTGCGCGCGATCTGCCGGCAGAGTCCGATCGTCCGTCCGAAACCCTGGCGTCGCGGTCCGCCTGTCTCGTGGGACAGACGCAGCGGTCCGCCTGTCTTGCGAGACGAGCGGACCGCGCAGCCAGTCCTTGCGCGCGATCTGCCGGCAGAGTCCGATCGTCCGTCCGAAACCCTGGCGTCGCGGTCCGCCTGTCTCGTGGGACAGACGCAGCGGTCCGCCTGTCTTGCGAGACGAGCGGACCGCGCAGCCAGTCCTTGCGCGCGATCTGCCGGCAGAGTCCGATCGTCCGTCCGAAACCCTGGCGTCGCGGTCCGCCTGTCTCGTGGGACAGACGCAGCGGTCCGCCTGTCTTGCAAGACGAGCGGACAGCGCCGCCAGTCCTTGCGCGCGATCTGCCGGCAGAGTCCGATCGTCCGTCCGAAACCCTGGCGTCGCGGTCCGCCTGTCTCGTGGGACAGACGCAGCGGTCCGCCTGTCTTGCGAGACGAGCGGACCGCGCCGCCAGTCCTTGCGCGCGATCTGCCGGCAGAGTCCGATCGTCCGTCCGAAACCCTGGCGTCGCGGTCCGCCTGTCTCGTGGGACAGACGCAGCGGTCCGCCTGTCTTGCGAGACGAGCGGACCGCGCAGCCAGTCCTTGCGCGCGATCTGCCGGCAGAGTCCGATCGTCCGTCCGAAACCCTGGCGTCGCGGTCCGCCTGTCTCGTTGGACAGACGCAGCGGTCCGCCTGTCTTGCGAGACGAGCGGACCGCGCCGCCAGTCCTTGCGCGCGATCTGCCGGCAGAGTCCGATCGTCCATCCGAAACCCTGGCGTCGCGGTCCGCCTGTCTCGTGGGACAGACGCAGCGGTCCGCCTGTCTTGCGAGACGAGCGGACCGCGCAGCCAGTCCTTGCGCGCGATCTGCCAGCAGAGTCCGATCGTCCGTCCGAAACCCTGGCGTCGCGGTCCGCCTGTCTCGTGGGACAGACGCAGCGGTCCGCCTGTCTTGCGAGACGAGCGGACCGCGCCGCCCGGCCTTGCGCGCGATCTGCCGGCAGAGTCCGATCGTCCGTCCGAAACCCTGGCGTCGCGGTCCGCCTGTCTCGTGGGACAGACGCAGCGGTCCACCTGTCTTGCGAGACGAGCGGACCGCGCAGCCAGTCCTTGCGCGCGATCTGCCGGCAGAGTCCGATCGTCCGTCCGAAACCCTGGCGTCGCGGTCCGCCTGTCTCGTGGGACAGACGCAGCGGTCCGCCTGTCTTGCGAGACGAGCGGACCGCGCCGCCAGTCCTTGCGCGCGATCTGCCGGCAGAGTCCGATCGTCCGTCCGAAACCCTGGCGTCGCCGTCCGCCTGTCTCGTGGGACAGACGCAGCGGTCCGCCTGTCTTGCGAGACGAGCGGACCGCGCCGCCAGTCCTTGCGCGCGATCTGCCGGCAGAGTCCGATCGTCCGTCCGAAACCCTGGCGTCGCGGTCCGCCTGTCTCGTGGGACAGACGCAGCGGTCCGCCTGTCTTGCGAGACGAGCGGACCGCGCAGCCAGTCCTTGCGCGCGATCTGCCGGCAGAGTCCGATCGTCCGTCCGAAACCCTGGCGTCGCGGTCCGCCTGTCTCGTGGGACAGACGCAGCGGTCCGCCTGTCTTGCGAGACGAGCGGACCGCGCCGCCAGTCCTTGCGCGCGATCTGCCGGCAGAGTCCGATCGTCCGTCCGAAACCCTGGCGTCGCGGTCCGCCTGTCTCATGGGACAGACGCAGCGGTCCGCCTGTCTTGCGAGACGAGCGGACTGGGCCACCAGTCCTTGCGCGCGATCTGAAATACACCAACATTTACTCACTTTTATCGTTTTAGACTGAGTAAAAATCCCTTGGGAAAATTCTGGGGGGAGGGTGGGGGGGGGGGGGGGGGAGTTGGGTGGGTGTTGGAAAAATAGTGCAAGGCCCCAACCCCCCCCCCCCAGTTACAGGTAGGGTTTGTGTGTGTGTGTGGGGGGGGGGGGGTGTTGGGGGCCGGGCAGTGCCGAGAGAGATGTTATTTATGTCATGTAATCATGTTGGAATATGTTGGCAATCTGTATTAAATGCTCATTGTACATACACTTGTAAGGAGGTGTGGAAGAAGGGGGGGCTGGTAGATGTGGAAAATCTGTGTGGATGTGGGCGTGCGTGCTCGCGCGCGTGCGTGCGTGCGTGCGTATGTGCGTGCGTGCGTGCGTGTGTGTGCGTGCATGCGTGCGTGCGTGCGCGGTTGCGTGCGTGCGGCTGCGTGCGTGCGCGGCAGCGTGCGTGCACGGCTGCATGCGTGCGTGGCTGCGTGCGTGCGCTGCTCCGTGTGTGCGTACGTTTGTGCGTGCGTGCGTAGGCACGTGTGCGCGTGCGTGCGTGCGTGCACGGCTGCCTACGCGTGTGCGTGCGTGCGTGCGCATAAATAATCACATTTCTTTTTCGAATAACTTGTGTTTCCTTGGTCGGATTGCTATGAAATTTGGAACACAAGACTTTAGGATTTTGTCTGAAAAAAAGAATCGTCGAATTCGGAAGATCCCGAGAGTTATGGCGCTCCAAATCAGGGCCCGTATGCTGACAGATTTTCCACTCTAATTCGAGTTAGAGCGCTCTAATCTAATTCGGGTTCGCGAACGATATGCCACTTGTATCCTTTAGCACGTAAGAATTAGAGTGGTGTAGGGTACTTTAATTGGATTAGAGCGCTGTAATCCAATTCTAGTGGGCTACTCTAATCCAATTCGAGCGGCGCGCGTGCATAAGATTAGAGTGCCTCGGACCACTCTAATTCAATTGTTTACAAAAGAATGGCCGAAATCTTGGCGCCAAAGCGTAAGGTGTTTCGAGATGAATATGATCCGCTAGAGGCACTGACGGATGTTGAGCTATACCAGCGTTTCCGCTTCGACCGTAACTCCATCCAAAGCCTTTCGCGCACGCTTGAGCGGGCGCTGCTGAGGGGAGGGCAGACGTCAGGCCGGTGTCACGAAATAAGTCATCCCCCAGAATAAGTCATCCCCCGGATGACTTATTCCGCCATTTGTCCGGAATAACTTATCCCCCAGCCGGGCCAATGTATCCCCCTATTTTAAAAGTCATGAGGACGTTCCGCTTGCAGAGACAGACTTCCGATGGGTTGCGCAATGCATCGAATTGTTCGCTAAGTAAGTTTGCTAAGTACAATAAGTGCGCATTTGCTCAGGAAATTTGGCTGCATTGAAGTATAAATCTGCTGAACGCAAAGTAAAACGGCTGATGTGCAAGGTATGATGGCTGATGGCTAAGTAAATATCGGCTGAATGCTAATCGACGGCTCCCATGGAATGTAGTGGAATTGTGGCTGCTCGTCCGTGACGCCGCTATTGCTTGTTGCCGACCAAGGCCCGTGTGATCGTGCACCTCGTCTGATTTTCTGGATCTGCCACTGCCAGCTGAGGGCTAACAGCCGCACTCGAATTCATTCGGTTGCAGCTATGTATTTGGATACGCTCACCATTTTCCCGAAGGACAAGTGTGCCTTGGCGCTGGCCCGGATAACCTAGGAACTCTCTCTGAGGGTCGTGGTGTCAATTCCGACCACAGCGCAACTTTTGCGTTTCTCGCTCTGATATTGCTCTTCTCCGTTATTTTCAATACTCCTCTTGCATTATACAGGGTGGGCCAAAAAAACTTGGACCCCTAAGTTCAACGCGGCTTTTCTCGTGCTAGGGTGGACCGATTGGCGTGGAATATTAACCACGCATACCTCCAACCACTCTACGCCTCCCCACAAAATTTCAGTTGAATCGGACGAAACAGTCTCATTTGGCACTCGTTTTTGCAAACCGCCCTCGAAATTCGAGTGTTCACGCGCTGTTCGTTTTCGTTCTCGTGGCAGCGTCGACCAATTGCTGTGAAATTGTAAGATATACCCAGATGCCGCACGAATTAAGCTGAATTAAATTACATACGACCTTTTCTGTGTTTACATCTGATCAAGTGTCATCTAATCAAGCCCCACCACTGCTGTTGCATTTGCGTTGATGCCAACTAAACACGCGTCACCCATCGCCTAATGCAACTTCATCCACCTGGGGGGATTAATTGGCCCGCTGGGGGGATGACATAGCCTGCACGTTTTGGGGAATAAGTCATCCGCCCGGATGACTTATTCCGGAATAAGTTAACCGGGGGGATGAGTTAGCCTGGGGATGACTTATACCGCGACACCGGCAGCTTGCGCCGCATCTCCATGTGTGCGCAGCCTTACGCTACCTCGACTCCAACGACTTCCAGCTGGACATTACTGACTCGCTGCACATCAGCCAGTCGGCCGTGTCGCGCAGCGTCCACAGCGTCGTCGACGCCCTTGTTGAGCAGGCCGCCGACTTCATTCAGTTCTCCATGGACGAGGAGGAGCTGCGCCGACGCAAGGAGTCCTTCTTTCAACTGGCAAACTTCCCGAATGTGATCGGCATCGTCGATGGTACGCATATTCGCGTGTTGCCTCCAAAAGAGGAGGAGTGAGTGAGTTCACCGAGGACAACGCGGTCGCGAGTCGAGCAGCTATTTGGGCAGTGGAAGCGCCGCTTTGGAATCCTACAGGATGGCGCGATCGACTGCGGCTACGCACCAAAAGTCATCGCCGCCTGCGCGATAGTCCACAACTTTGCTGTCGAGCGGCGCCTGCCCGAGCTGAAGGAAGAAGGCGAAGACGAACACGACGACGATGGCCTGGGGGAAGTGGCGCAAGACTTTGACGGCGACGGCGTCCACTTCCACCGCGAGTTCGCCAATAAGTACTTCTGAGTGATTGGTGCGCGCAAATAAATCGAGTTACAAGGTCAACAGCAGAGAACGATCGACTACCGCTGGCTGCCGACTGCGAGCGGCGGATGAGTAGCGCGCCTCGTCCCACCCGACCGACATCTACAAACGTTTCAGAATTTGTGCTGCGCTGCCAAAACGCTAGCGAACACCAAGCGATAAACCCCCCACCCCTTTCTCAAAATCATCACAAGCACAAGGCGTACATCCAACACGCACCAACCCCTCCCCCCTCATCCTGCTAATTCGTGGCGAAATGTTCACCTGTGGCTGACGGTGGGGGTGCAGCGGCCGGCACCGGAGGGGTGGGAGGGAGGGGGCGTCGTCGTCGACTCTCCAGCGCGCCGTGTCGTCGACGCCGCCGACACCGACAGGCGTGTCGACAAAGTCGACGAGGCCGCGAAAACCGACCGAGTCACCGAGTTTTTCGGCTATCAGCGCCTCCGCGGCGTCCAGCGGGGGTGGCGGTGGGCCGTCGCCCGTCTTCTCGCTCTCCCTATATGCACAATTCGTTCTCTCTCCAAAAAAAATACATAAATCTAAAACCGGGCAAATTAGATTAAATTACAAGAAACGAATCTGTGAAGCAGCAGCCAGCAAACAACCAAAAAATTCAGTGCCGCGCCAGCTCTGCCACTTTGGTCTTGGTTCGGCTTTGCTTGTATTGCCAGTGGCGCTTGCACTCCTCCAGGGAAATCCGCTTCTCTGAGGCGGCGTTGAACTGGTTGAGTACGTACTCCCACGCATTCCGTTGTTTCGCGGCAGAAGTGGGGTCCGACGAAGAGCCTTTGATCGCGTTCACATTGTCGAGGATCAGTCCGCACAGCCTCACTGAGTTGGCGCCGGCAATGCGGCTCATTTTTTAGCACTGCCTCCCGTTTCACTCAATTTTAAGGCTCATTAATTGTTGGCAACGATCTACCGCAGCGCAAAAAATAAAACTGATTTGTGATCCATGAGTCCCCGTTGTCCCCGTGGCGCATTGACCTAACACTCTAATCCAATCCAATCCAATCCAAAGCACTCTAATCCACGTTGTCAGCATACGGGCCCAGATGTCTGATTTTACACACTAAATCGTTTGAATCGTAACTATCCAGTACGGTATGCTAAATTTCAAACGCCAAGCTTTGTTTTTGGTTGGCACACTTCGTCTAATGTAGTGGGCGCACAGCATTCTCTATGGCTACTCGACTGAAACCGCCCCCTCTCCAGCCGCTTTAACCCCACTCCATTACCAACACAACGGACCTCGTCCAGGCCACCTCAAAAGGATTTCAAGTCCTACTTTGCGCCTCAACGTGGCGATTCCTGGGAAACGTCTCTTTTATGAGGGTACAAAACAAAGCGAAGGGGCACTGCTAGCATGATTTGTTGGCACCAATACCAGCCCAGCAATTGTATTTTCGTTTGCAAAAAGGAGACGTCTGATTTGGAGGGCCATAACTCTTGGAATCCTCAACCGAATTCGACGATTCCTTTTTCAGACAAAATCCTAAAGTCTTGGGCATAAGCACTGGTGGATCCAGAAAAAAATTTCGGAGGGGGAGGAATTTTGCAGAAGGGACCCTGTTGAACTTTTTGGATGTTGGGCCATTTTGGCAGTGGTTTGGACACCTAATCGGCATACCTGTAACTGGGGGGGGGGGGGTTGGGGGCCCCACACTATTTTTCCAACACTTGCCCAACTCCCCCCCACTCCCCCAGAATTTTCCCAAGGGATTTTCACTCAGTCTAAAACGATAAAAGTGAGTAAATGTTGGTGTATTTCAGTGCTTTTCAGTGTTATATGACCATAAAACAGCTAAATAACACTGTTTAGACCCTATTTATACCCATTTTTGGCCAAAAAGTACCAGTATAACCACTGGCGGATCCAGGATTTTCTGACAGGGGGGGGGCAAGCTCAAAATTTTTTTTCGGCTTGAATTTTAATTGGAGAGCTATATTTCGCGCGTTTGGCGCCGGAGCCCACTTTTCGCATATTTTTCAACACTCACAACAGGCAGTGACGCCACAAAACACATTTTGCATTTTTGCGGTTCTTTAGGTTGTTTTTAGCAGAATACGTGAGACATTTTGTTCAAATTTTTCGAAATCGCGCCGCAGGCGAAAATTTCCAATGTTAACTGCCTCATTCCTTTGAATTTCAAGGAATTTAGCATGAGTTGTAGCCAAAAGCGCGCGCCGCAGGCGAAAATTTTGGTTTTCCAACCTACATCTGAGCATTATGTTATTGGGCGAAACAGTCACATTAGGTCAGCTTGCATCCCTTGCCCCCTTTACGTGCCTTACGTGCATCTCTACTTTGGATGGGCGAGCTGAACCAAAATATAGAGTCAAAACCTTAGTCCAAACGCAGTCGTCCATACACTACAGCGCCGCAGGCAAACATTGGCCCCAACCCCCCCCCCCCCCCACCCCAGTTACAGGTATGGTGGGCATGCCGCATAAGTGTTCCAAATTTCAGAACAATCCGACAAAGGCAACAAAAGTTATTCAAAAAAATGTGATTATTTAAAAAAACACCCTATATATACTTACTCTCCATACATAGCAATGTCACCAAAAAGTCTGAAGACTTTTTTGTTTTTTTTTTTTAATTAACTAAAGTCAAACTACTTATTTAACACTTTTATAACTTATTAACAAAGTCTACTGACTTATTTAAGTACTGACTAATCTACTGACTAAAAAAGTCTTGTTATTTTTTTAATTAAAAAATTCATTTTTAATTAAAAATGTATTTTTGAATTGCATAGCGATTGTTCACAAATGAACCACAAGAAGGTGACATGGCTTGTCTAGGAGGCTCAGACTGATCGTCCTTAAACTTGTCGCCATCCTCCATCAGCAGGGTCAACTGCGAACGCGTCTGGATCCACACTTTTCAGCTACCAATGTATTCCAGTTGGGGTTTGTATAGGAGGTTCACCTGACGATGCGCTTCTCTAAGTATTGGATAATTGGAATTTGGTAGGCGGCTTGCTATTGTGAGAGACGTTCCCATCAATCACTTTGAACATCTCTCGCAAGTGGAAAATCACTGAAATTGCACCACAAAATTGAGCCATGCCATCATTTAACGACAATCTGAATGTCAAACTGAGAATGTCAAACTTCTTTGTACTACTTTGTCAAACTACTTATGCAAGGACTTCGTTCAGGGGCAACTCAGACAGCAAATCGTGCAAAGTTTACAGTAAAAAAAAACTTTTTAAGTGTCTTGTTAAAAAAGTGTTAAGAAGTATTTGAAATACTTATTTAACCTATTTTTTAATTTTATTTTTTTTTAATTTTTTTTAATTTATTTTTTAGTTTTTTTAATTTATTTTTAATTTTTTATTTTTTAATTAAAAAAGTCGAAGGACTTATTCAACACTTTTTTAATTAAAAAACTTTTTTCAGACATACATTTTTAACACTTTTTGTTAACTGTACTTAAAAAAGTATTTTGACTTTTTTATGTGTTAACTTTTACTTTTTGGTGACATCGCTATCCATACACACAACTGCTATAAAAAAAAAACAAGTTTCAGCTACTATAAATCATGCATAAACAGTTCAATGGTAATGTGTGTTGAAAACCGTTAAGAATTCTTAAATTTTTCTTTCAAGTCGGAATGACCATTAAATATTTTTTTCATGTAAAGCACACACGTCAGTGCAAAAGATGCCCCCTCCAATAGTTTGTCCAGGTAAAACAAAGAAAATAATCGCGCATTAGGGTTTCTATTGGAGGCTTAGAGCATTTGATTTGCAGCATCCTTCTATGTCCACTTGTCTACCAAATTTACATAAATCTTTATTGAAAAAATTGGTAAATAAACTAAATAACACTAAATATTGCTAAATAACACTGTTTAGACCCTATTTATACCCATTTTTTGACCAAAAAGTACCAGTATAACTCAAAAAAATTGCTGGCTACCCCCCACTTTTTCTTCCACACCCCCCCCCCCCCCAGAATTCGGCCATTTACTCCCCCCCCCCCACTCTTCCAGACCTGGATACAGGTATGTTGGCAGGCGGGATTTTTGGCAGCCATGCACACATGGAAGCAGCGGTGCACGCACGCACGCACCCACGTATGCACAGACGCACGCACATATGCGTGCATGCACATACACACGCACACACACATACACACGCATACAATTAAGAAATTTACCCCCCCCCCCCCACTCTTCACCCCTGCTTACACGTAGCCACATTGCACTTCTCATACAGCTTGCCAACATATTCCAACATTATTAGTTACATCACACAAATCACATAAAAAACGCTGTCTAACCACTTAGGATTCCAGGCCCCACCCCCCCCCCCCCCCCGTCTCGCAAGACAGGCGGACCGCTGCGTCTGTCCCACGAGACAGGCGGACCGCGACGCCAGGGTTTCGGACGGACGATCGGACTCTGCCGGCAGATCGCGCGCAAGGACTGGCGGCGCGGTCCGCTCGTCTCGCAAGACAGGCGGACTGCTGCGTCTGTCCCACAAGACAGGCGGACCGCGACGCCAGGGTTTCGGACGGACGATCGGACTCTGCCGGCAGATCGCGCGCACGGACTGGCGGCGCGGTCCGCTCGTCTCGCAAGACAGGCGGACCGCTGCGTCTGTCCCACGAGACAGGCGGACTGCGACGCCAGGGTTTCGGACGGACGATCGGACTCTGCCGGCAGATCGCGCGCAAGGACTGGCGGCGCGGTCCGCTCGTCTTGCAAGACAGGCGGACCGCTGCGTCTGTCCCACGAGACAGGCGGACCGCGACGCCAGGGTTTCGGACGGACGATCGGACTCTGCCGGCAGATCGCGCGCAAGGACTGGCGGCGCGGTCCGCTCGTCTCGCAAGACAGGCGGACCGCTGCGTCTGTCCCACGAGACAGGCGGACCGCGACGCCAGGGTTTCGGACGGACGATCGGACTCTGCCGGCAGATCGCGCGCAAGGACTGGCGGCGCGGTCCGCTCGTCTCGCAAGACAGGCGGACCGCTGCGTCTGTCCCACGAGACAGGCGGACCGCGACGCCAGGGTTTCGGACGGACGATCGGACTCTGCCGGCAGATCGCGCGCAAGGACTGGCGGCGCGGTCCGCTCGTCTCGCAAGACAGGCGGACTGCTGCGTCTGTCCCACGAGACAGGCGGACCGCGACGCCAGGGTTTCGGACGGACGATCGGACTCTGCCGGCAGATCGCGCGCAAGGACTGGCGGCGCGGTCCGCTCGTCTCGCAAGACAGGCGGACCGCTGCGTCTGTCCCACGCGACAGGCGCCCCGCGCCGCCCGGGTGCCGGCCGGCCGATCGGACTCTCCCGACAGAGCACGCGCACGGACGGGCGGCGGGGTCCGCTCGTCTCGCAAGACAGGCGGACCGCTGCGTCTGTCCCACGAGACAGGCGGACCGCGACGCCAGGGTTTCGGACGGACGATCGGACTCTGCCGGCAGATCGCGTGCAAGGACTGGTGGCGCGGTCCGCTCGTCTCGCAAGACAGGCGGACCGCTGCGTCTGTCCCACGAGACAGGCGGACCGCGACGCCAGGGTTTCGGACGGACGATCGGACTCTGCCGGCAGATCGCGCGCAAGGACTGGCGGCGCGGTCCGCTCGTCTCGCAAGACAGGCGGACCGCTGCGTCTGTCCCACGAGACAGGCGGACCGCGACGCCAGGGTTTCGGACGGACGATCGGACTCTGCCGGCAGATCGCGCGCAAGGACTGGCGGCGCGGTCCGCTCGTCTCGCAAGACAGGCGGACCGCTGCGTCTGTCCCACGAGACAGGCGGACCGCGACGCCAGGGTTTCGGACGGACGATCGGACTCTGCCGGCAGATCGCGCGCAAGGACTGGCGGCGCGGTCCGCTCGTCTCGCAAGACAGGCGGACCGCTGCGTCTGTCCCACGAGACAGGCGGACCGCGACGCCAGGGTTTCGGACGGACGATCGGACTCTGCCGGCAGATCGCGCGCAAGGACTGGCGGCGCGGTCCGCTCGTCTCGCAAGACAGGCGGACCGCTGCGTCTGTCCCACGAGACAGGCGGACCGCGACGCCAGGGTTTCGGACGGACGATCGGACTCTGCTGGCAGATCGCGCGCAAGGACTGGCGGCGCGGTCCGCTCGTCTCGCAAGACAGGCGGACCGCTGCGTCTGTCCCACGAGACAGGCGGACCGTGACGCCAGGGTTTCGGACGGACGATCGGACTCTGCCGGCAGATCGCGCGCAAGGACTGGCGGCGCGGTCCGCTCGTCTCGCAAGACAGGCGGACCGCTGCGTCTGTCCCACGAGACAGGCGGACCGCGACGCCAGGGTTTCGGACGGACGATCGGACTCTGCCGGCAGATCGCGCGCAAGGACTGGCGGCGCGGTCCGCTCGTCTCGCAAGACAGGCGGACCGCTGCGTCTGTCCCACGAGACAGGCGGACCGCGACGCCAGGGTTTCGGACGGACGATCGGACTCTGCCGGCAGATCGCGCGCAAGGACTGGCGGCGCGGTCCGCTCGTCTCGCAAGACAGGCGGACCGCTGCGTCTGTCCCACGAGACAGGCGGACCGCGACGCCAGGGTTTCGGACGGACGATCGGACTCTGCCGGCAGATCGCGCGCAAGGACTGGCGGCGCGGTCCGCTCGTCTCGCAAGACAGGCGGACCGCTGCGTCTGTCCCACGAGACAGGCGGACCGCGACGCCAGGGTTTCGGACGGACGATCGGACTCTGCCGGCAGATCGCGCGCAAGGACTGGCGGCGCGGTCCGCTCGTCCACCACGACAGGCGAACCACTCCCTCTGTCCCACGGGCCACGAGACGAGTGGACCAGTCACACAGTCGTCAATCCACGTTAATATGGCCTGAGTCGCGTGCAGACCACCGTGTGTGGCACATCCGTCAGAGATAGTGCGCCGTCTCTGACATATAGGAACAACTGCCCAATTATTGTCCCTGCAGTCCTGTCTGCAACTGGCACAATGACAACATTGTTATTGCCCAGGTTGCACCATCCAAAATACGTTTCCGCTTCAGTGACAACATCGAGTCGATGGCAGCAATGAGAATCACCCAAAGCGCGTTGGCATCGCTCGAGCAATACTGACGCACCCGCGGATCTTGACATACGCTACGACGCTCTAATGCTACGAGTGGCACTAAGTGCACCACACAGCAATGCAACCTCTGCGATAATTGTACGGCTGCAATTTTTCGCCGCAGAAGAATATGTACGCACGCAAATTGTTCCATGTCTGGGTGTATGTATGTACTTAAGTGCATGCATGCACGCTGCTCACTAGGTAGCTTGGGAGCATGAGTTTGTATACATTCCGCGTGCGTGCGTGCGTGCGTGCGTCCACTTGCGTGCGTACGTGCGTGCGCGCGCGCGCGTGCGTGCGTGCATTTGTGTGCGTGCGTGCGTGCGTGCGTACGTGCGTGCGTGCGTGCGTGCGTGCGTGCATACGTTCGTGCGTACAGCTATACCTAAAATTGGTTGGCGATTTTTCAATTTTCTCATTTTTAGGCGAAATATATTTTTTTTGAAACCCGATTTGATATTCGGAATCACCACGAAAAGTTGACCTACGAATCCAAATTTTACAAAAATCAAAAAATATTTTGGCAACTGTGCCACCTAATTTTCTTGGTGCTTTTTACGATGAAACAGCATCCAATTTGAGACAGATTTTTCTATGATGGCATATTTCACAATCCACCCCATCAGTTACAAGAATTCAGTGAAAGTTTTTCGCATTTATCGTAAATCCTCCAATACAACCCCCTCCAATAGTGCCCCCGGGGGTAAGGGGTATGTTGTGCCATGTGCTTTTTATGGGCAAAAATATAGTGGTAGGTACATTTATATCGTGTATACAAACTACTACTAACCAATAATAATAGTACGTTTCAGCAACTGTTAATGGTAAATCAACCATTAAATGTGGCAAAAGTGATCAAGATCACCGAAAAATCGGCGATTTTGACAGCGAAACTAGCATTACCATTCAAAATTCTTAGGTTGAAATAATAGAAGTCCCCCTCCAATAGTGCCCCCGGGCAAGGAGATGTTGAAAAAAATAGTGCCCCAGGGGCACTATTGGAGGATTTACGGTATCCAATTTTCACAAAAACGATGCATGATGACAGAATTGTTACCAATGTTCTAGCGGTAGTTTTTTATGCTGACTTTAACCATCAAATTCATTTTTTACTCCATGAAAGTTTTGAGCACTTTTTGGCCATTTCAAAAATTGAAAAAAAATTACTTTTTTTGAAGAGTTGTGCCATACTTTTTTTCTTCTTCAGTTAGTAGCCCCAGTGGTCCTCTACCATACAAAAAATATGGCCACTGCCATAGCGTGGACCTAACGGGTCAAATCTGGTCCCGAAAATCCCAGTCGCATAGCAACTCTGGCTCCAACTTCGTCGGATTTTTTTGCCACACTTTTAAACGTTGGTGCCACATTTGTTCTCAACTACATTGTATACCCCAAGTGGTCCTCTATCCAACAAAAAAAAAACAAAAAAAAATAACAAAAAAAACTCAGTCACATAACAACTTAGGCTCAAACTTCGTTGGATATTTTTGCCACGCATTTAGCGTTTGTGCCACACTTTTTCTCTAAGTGGTCCTCTATCCAACAAAAAATACAGCCACTCTCAAAGCTCTGACCTAAAGGGTCCTATCTGGTCCCGAAGTCCCAGTCACATAACAACTTGGGCTCAAACTTCGGTGGATATTTTTGCCACGCATTTTGCGTTTGTGCCACACTTTTCTCTAAGTGGTCCTTTATCCAACAAAAAATTCAGCCACTCCCAAAGCTCTGACCTAAAGGGTCCTATCTGGTCCCGAAGTCCCAGTCACATAACAACTCGGGCTCAAACTTCGTGTGCTGACCAAAGCACTGACCAGTGGTTTGTACCAGTTCCATGCCCACAATCTAGTTCAAAACTCAACTCCTGCTCATGCATAGTGCTGGTTTATGGTTGGTCTGTTGGAGATCGCCGTTGAAGAGCTGACATGTACCATACGACTGAAGTAGGATGCCACTTTGGTTGTAGTCAAAAACTCCTGTGGCAGGAATTTTTGGTGTTCCATCTTCCTTTTGAGCTTGTCTCATTGCCAATGCAACCTATGAAATTGTGGTAATCATTGTAGAGTGATCTTGTAAATCCAACAGCTGACAGCAGCAATCCAACAGCATCCAATATCGTAATTTCTAACTCTCATTCAGTTAATAGATCATCTTGCTCACCAAGGAAAAATCAAACTGAGTGTGCGAGTGTGCAGAACCCTTCGAAGCATTGCCTGTCACAACAAAACGAGCTCACATGGCACAATCCTGTAAAAAAAGCAACAAATTAAATGTCACAAATTTAAAATCATTTTAGAAATAATGCGGCACATACCATAACTTTAAATTAGCTACCATACTCATTCTAGTTCCAGATTTGGTGCGAGCGATCGTGTGTGAGCGAGCAGATTGAGTGCGTACCAACAACCCAGACGCACAGCTTCATAAGCTTGTACCATAGGCGCCACACATTACATTCTATGTAGTTTTACACACAGTGGTCCTTGCACCCTGCATATAGTGCTCATGGGCTGCTGGCTACAGCTTCACCTGGGTTTTCTGGCAGTGCCACACAAATGTTCTCCTTGTCTTTCATACCCGGCACCACGCTCAGTCGGCAGCCAGTTTATTTTGAGTGTGCTGTGCACGGTGGCCGTATATATGGCACTGCGATAATTGTCATTCTATTATAAAGGCACTAATATAATGGATAATGGCTGGTGCAGCTTGCTGTGCCTTTAGAGCCTGCTGACACTATGCCATTAGAATACTGCCATAGAAACGACCCGCGCCCGTGCGCGGGTCTCGGCAGACTTGGCGCCTCCGCCGTCGGCAGCAGCGACGGCGGTCGTCATCTCAATCCACGCAGCGAACCGCTCTTCTTCGGCACCTGCCGCCTCCTCGGGGGTCCGTCTGCGTGACGTCCGCGCGCGTGACCTCGTCGACGGCGTCCTCGTCAGCGTCAGCCTTGCTGTGGGCGTCCGCGTCGGCGGGCGGCGTCGCTCAAGAAAACAATCGACACAACGCGCAACATACACACACCCACTCGCGCACACACACACACACACACGCGCGCGCGCGGCGCCCGCACGCACGCCCACACACACACACACACACACACACGCACACACACACACACACACACACACACACACACACACACACACACACACACACACACACACACACACACACACACACACACACACACACACACACGCACACACCCGTGGAGTATCTCGACCAGGGCGGCCCACAGGCTGGCCGTCGTCGAGCCTTCGTCGTTCTTCGCCATTGTCTTCTCGGCTCGGGCCCATACATGTAACTGGGGGGGGGGGGGGCTGACCCACCCCCAGGTCAAAAGTTACCCCTCCCCCACCCCCCCCCCCAAACCTCCACCCCAGAATTTAAGTGCCTATTTTGACACTATTTAGGTACACTTTTTTACCCTCTGACACCCCCTCCCTCTTCAAATCGGCTTACTCCCCCCCTAGTTACATGAGCAATA
>JASAMY010003842.1:0-35000 GCA_030248085.1 Paralinhomoeus sp. GSCO2_6
AATATGGTTGTACACAGTAAACAGTGTACATGTGCACTGGCCACTACGAACACGCGGACACACTTCCCACTACTTATACAAACATCGGAACATTTTTGGCATGCAGCTCATTTATCTATGGGGGTTTGTAAACTGAAACTGCCGAAACACTCGTCTTGCCCATCTTCTCAAGTGTTAGCTAATTAGTGTAATTAACTAATTAATTAGTAAACATTGTTCACCTTCTCGAGCGCGCCCGTGAGCGCCTCGTAGGGCACGTGCGAGTAGTCGTGCTGCGGCAGGTGCATCTTGGCCTTCATGTGCGCCAGCGCCTTGAGCGTCAGCTCCGCCGCCTGCATAAAGTTCGTGGTGCGCGTCCAGTAGCGCGTGTTGGCCACGAAGAAGGCGTCGAACGCGTCCTTGAGGTTGTTCTTGAGCGCCGGGTTCGAGGCGAACAGGTAGAAGACCTGGGGGTCGGACGGAGTTTCGGAATTTTCGTGGCACGCAACAAATGGTACCTTGTTGTACAGTCCACTGGAAAAGTGGGGATTCATGGGTCTGTACTTGCTGAAGTGGTCGATGGAGCGGCCGTCGCAAGGCGGGTTGTCCATGCATCTGAAAAATTTAGTGCTTGCCCGTGCGTGCGTGTGTGCGTGCGTGCCGACCTGAGTTGCTCTCCGAACGAGGGCAGCGTGATCTCACTTCCAATGCCCCAGTTGAAGGTAGCTGGGTCGTAGCCGCGATAGTACGCCTCCGTTGTCTTGCCTGCACGGGTATACTATAGGTGCGGTTGCAATGTCTCAATGATGAGATGTTCACTGGTACCCGTACGAGCTGTGAGCGTGGGCTGGTCAGTGGTGTGACTCAGATGAATAAGATGCAGACATCATGGATGAATGGGGTGGGAGCTGCGCGTACGAAATATTGTACCATACATACGAAATGCTCAGAAGAGCGGCTTTACGAAAATAAGTACGGTATCAACCAAGAGTTATCGTCTTTACAGTAATTGACGCAAGCAATTGTCCTTCACCTCCTCAAGCTTTAAAACCACTACCTTAAAACTCAACTTCGAGTTACTGGAGTATGCAGAGAAAAGTAGACAAAAACTCACTCACCAGCCATGTCGGAGAACGATTCGTCCAGTCCACCCGAAGGGGCATTGCTGTAGATGAGGTCGGATGACTCGAACGTGACGCCATGCGCTGTCTGGAATGCGCTGGGTGGCTGGGTGTTACGCAGTGAAATGTTGGTGCATTTTATGCGAGCATGTGATATAGTAGTAGACGCAAGGAGAATTTGTTGTTTTGCCCCACGTGCCCCTCGCGGGTTCGAAAACCTCGACAAGGCACTACTTCTCGACTGAAAGTCATTTTTTCAAGATTTTTTTTCTGAAATCGCGCACCTCGTGAGCGATCACGTCGAGCGCCGACAGCGGGTAGAAGGCGGTGTCGCCGTCGCCAAAGACGATGACCTTGTAGGCGGGGTAGTAACCGGCGTTGTCGGCGAGGAAGCCGCTCGCGAAGTGCGCCTTGAACGGCAGGGGTCCCTTCTTCCAAGGTCCAGCTCCGTACGACTCCACGTACAGGTCGTACACTTGGCTGCCGTAGTACAGCAAGTCGTTCATTGGGCTGTAGGCGCCGTGCACCTAAGAGACCGCGACTCACTCGCACGCACGCACGAAACAGGCAGGCACGCACGCACGCACAGGCACGCACGCACGCACGCACGCACGCACGCACGCACGCACGCACGCACGCACGCACGCACGCACAGGCACGCACGCACGCACAGGCACGCACGCACCAGGCGCGCACGCACAGGCACGCACGCACGCACAGGCACGCGCGCACGCACGCACGCACGCACAGGCACGCACGCACGCACAGGCACGCACGCACGCAAGGCACGCACGCACGCACAGGCACCCACGCACAGGCACGCACGCACAGGCACGCACGCACAGGCACGCACGCACGCACGCACGCACAGGCGCGCACACACAGACACGCACGCACGCACAGGCACGCGCGCGCGCGCGCACGCACGCACGCACGCACGCACGTACGCACAGGCGCGCACGCACAGGCACGCACGCACGCACAGGCACGCGCGCACGCACGCACAGGCACGCACGCACGCACGCACGCACGCTCACCCACGCACGCACTCTCACGCTCTCACACCCACCCCCTCTCGCACGCACGCACGCACAGGCACGCACGCACATTCACGCACAGAGAGACAGGCAGGCTTGCAAACACACACACAGGCACGCGCGCACGCACATATCGGTTGTAATTGGTGTAGCAGGGAAACTTGAACGGCTTCGTGCGGCCAGTGACGGAGAAGCTGTTTTCGTTGTCTGTGACGCGCACCTTGGCGTTCTCGAGCACGCACTGGCCCTGCTCTGCGCCCTCCAGCTCCGTCGCGTCCAACCGACCGCCTCGGTAGATTTTCCCAACCTGTGTGCTCATGGTATTTGGGGTTCTAATGACAATGACAATGACCCTGTATGTATATCTTGCACATAGGTGTGTAGGGTAGGTTAGTTATGTAGCAGCTAACGAGCTCGCCAATGCGAACTTCAACATTGATCCATGCAGGACATTCACTGGCCTGTACTCGGTGTTTGTGCGTGCGACTCACAAACAATGTGCATTGTACACAGCATACGGTATTGCTCAGTTAGCCGTAAGGTACTGTAGACAACAGCATTTACTGTTATTTACTTTTAGGTTTCCTCCTGGGCCAGACGCTTTCGCAGCCTTGTTGGTGCGCACGTCGTTCCAGCTGAGCAGGATTTCGCCTAAAAACACCTCAATGGGCCACTGCTAATACCGTTCCTATTTTCATATTGTATTCGTCGTATGCAAATTTTAAACATACGCAGCGCTCTCTTCCTCTCAAATCCTCAATCCTAATTACCACAAAGACACCGGAAATCCTTTAATAGTGTCCCATGCGAGCACTATAGTTTGAACCTCAAATACCTAGGGGTACTATTGGAGGGGCACTACAATTTCGCACTATTGCTTCAACTTTTGGCTAGACAGGGGCACTGTACGAGAATTGACGCTACTCGTACACAGTCAAAAGATATTAAAAAAATACCCTGCTCGTTGGCGATAGCTACTGGTCGCTTCATGGGGTCGGCTCCGTCGGCTAATCTCACTAAGAAGGCCCTGCTGGCGTCACCGCTTTCAGGATCGACATATATGATGGGGCGTATGGATTCCTCTACATCGACATCGACTTTCGGATTGGCTGGGGCAAGTTTGAGCTGCTCCTTCAGACTGGTGAGCAGTGCTGTCTCTGAGAGCGGCGCTGCAGCGCGGGGCAACGCCTGAAAGAGCATTGTTGGGAGTGGGTGCTTGGATGTAATGTTCATCAATTCTAAAGAGTTACATGCACGTATGAGACTTACATATTGCATTGTAATGGCACCAAAATTTAAAAAAGTTCAAACACCAACATTGAGCGCTTCGTCCAGCCGCTCGGCGACCATTCCATTGTAAATGGTGGTTTTGGGAGCCTGGTCATGCTCTGTGAAGTGCACTGCCACAGTGAAACCAAACACTTCGAGCTGTAAAAACGCAAAAAATTTAAACTTAAAATTTAAACATTTCAAATTTTTCTTTAGTGCGTCGAAGTCGTCTAGCGCGACTGTCAGTCAGGGAGGGCGCAGTATATTCGATGGCCGGGCACTATTGGATTGTACAAGTTTGTTCGGCCGAGATGCCATACACGAATAGTAAGTCCATGTATGTAGGTACGCTGTACACTGTATGTACGACCGGCGGGGGCGATTACGTTAGAGGTGTACCGTGCATTATTGGATGATTTGTCGAGGTTGGATACTGTAGTTGCTACCGTACCCCATCGTGAAGCTGTTGGAGGCGAACGGTCGTGCCGTCAGGGTGCTTTCGATCGCCCACTCTCGCGTAGCTCAGCCCGTCTTTCGGGGCAGCTACTGTAAAGCGCACCGCTTGCTTATACCATAGTATCTAACTTTTCAGCAGTTCTCTTGGGGTGACTCAGTAAAGCAAGACGAACTCAAGGAGTGCTTTGCAATAAGCGAAATCAACTTGTTCTTCTTGAGTCATTCTTAGCAGGTCTTCTTACCAATTTCGTTGCTATGAAGAGTCGCGGCTTCGTGGATTCTCGCCAGTATTCCATCGCCTGCCGCAAAGCTGTTCGAATGCCCTTCTAGCACCTCGCTGACTTCTGTAAGTTTGGCTTTATAGCCTATCGCACATGAGACCGACAATGCCAATACAACAAGTCCGGCCAAATGGACACGCATCGCTTTCTCAGCTTACAAATCTCAGTTAAAGAGGTCGATCCCGAGTAGAGTGATGGTATCCTGCCAGCGGAGCGACAGTAGCGCAACAAAGATAACAAGCAGAGTGACGCGCGCGCCACCGCACCCATTCGCGGAAAGCAAACTGTACATACCTAGTAGCGCTTCGGCACTAAAACTTCCATGGAACTACGCGGCAGGTGCGATTTTTGGACAGCAAACGGTAGCCGAACAAAGCGAGCAGCGTACGGAGTCAGGAGTGGGGTGGGGGGCAAATTTGCGAGACAACAAACTTTCCATGGATCGCACAAGCACTAGCATCGACCCATTTTGTTGCATACATTTTCTGCACATGTATACACAGCGCCTCCACATTTCGAGTGCGCCTACGCCGCACCGCACTCGAAATTACCGTAAACCCTATAATTAGCCCCCCTGGGGCTAATTGTTTTGTTCGAGCTCTAGGAGGGTGTATAATTATAGGGAGGGAGCTAATTATAGGGGGGGGGGGCTAATAAACTGGAAGTGTCGATGAGTGGGAAGATGTGTCGGGAAAAAGGCGCGTGGAGGCGATTTGTAAGAGAAAAGGCGCTGTGCACACACGTTGGTACACTCTAACACATTCTCACACAGTCTCACAACACATACCTGTACGTGTACATACAAACACATACGCGACCATACATACACCCAGACATGGAAACATGTGCCTTTTAGACGATGGTCCATTTAGGGAGGGGGCGTAATTATGGGGGGGGGGGGCTTATTAACTCAAAGTGGTCTTGGGAGGGTGTATTATTATTATAGGGGGAGGGGTGGGGGTAATTATAGGGGGGCTAATTATAGGGTTTACGGTAATTGTTCTCAACTTAGCTCTTCTCCCGCTACCGCTAGGGTACTTCTGCGAACTGACAGCCTAGTAATAGAGAATCGGCCTCGTGTGCGCACGATCCACCGTTTGATACAGTATAGAAGAGCAGCAACATTGACTAAACGTTTGAAATTATATGTTCATGAATGTACAATAAATGTTCGACAAAATGTGACCCAACACGCAAAATATCGTACCATTGGCCAGGCCATTCGCGTGCGTTTGCTCCATATTTCTTTGCTGTCAAGCTCAGCAGCAGAACTCTCGCAGCATGGATGTTTATGTACGCATGTACGTACATACACACTGTAGCATTTTTTTCGGACTGTAGGTACATACAGGTAGCATTGATAAGCGCCGATGCTAAGCGCTGTGCGCTTTGCATAGCCTGAGCAATGCGCAATCCATCTTGTGGGGCATTGCAACCTGCAAGTACGCATGCACAAATTGAGCCATGGACCCACCCTGGTCCAGAGTCGAGTGTAGTTTGTCAGGCGGTACTTTCAATTTGTTTTCCGGACAGCCATTCAGTCCCTGGGGTCGGTCAGTGCCAAGCGCCGCGGCATATTGCTTTTCTTTTTTGCTTCTTGCGTGGCTGTGTGGCAACGTGGTTTTGGGTGCGTGCGTGCGTGCTACATACGTGCGTGCTTGCGTGCGCGCGCGCGCCTTCGTGCTTGCGTGCGCGCGTGCTTTGCGTGCGTGCGTGCGTCCGTGCGTGCGTGCGTGCGTGCGTGCGTGCGTGCGTGCGTGCGTGCTTGCGCCTGCGTGCTTGCTTGCGTGCATGCGTGCGTGCGTGCGTGTGTGCGTGCGTGCGCACGTGCGTACGTGCGTGCGTGCGTGCGTGCTTGGCGTGCGTGCTTGGCGTGCTTGGCGTGCGTGCGTGCGTGCGTGCGTGCGTGCGTCCGTGCGTGCGTGCGTGCGTGCGTGCTTGCGCCTGCGTGCTTGCTTGCGTGCATGCGTGCGTGCGTGCGTGCGTGCGTGCGTGCGTGCGTGCGTGCGTGCGTGCGTGCGCGCGTGCGTGCTTGGCGTGCGTGCTTGGCGTGCTTGGCGTGCGTGCGTGCGTGCGTGCGTGCGTGCGTGCGTGCGTGCGTGCGTGCGTGCGCGCGTGCGTGCGTGCGTGCGTGCGTGCGTGCCGCACAGACGCGTACTCCCCTAAAACCCACAAGGCGCACCTCAACCTACATATAGCAAGCCAATTGAACTTCCGGTTAGCTAGTCGCCGAGGCGCTAACCGCGTCACCTAGCTGGACGGAGAGGGCGACGCCTACCCAATTTGGTCGCAGCACCGCCATGCTATGGAGCAGTCAATCACTCTCCACACGGCCCCCACTCCACACCTCCCACTCCCCACTCCTGCCGATAATAAGCGAAATGGCTCGCCACAGCCACCCAATATTCGTGTTATCCCCCAGTTTGTAGGGTGTGGGCGTGTGGTGTGGTGGCATGACGACAAGTACAACCACTGAACCATGCATAGGTATGTATACGTACAATGTACATATAGAACACGTCGCAAAGTGCGCTAAATAAAGCCCCGTTAGAATAGTGTCCATTGCAAACATGCGTCTAGTATTAGGTGAAAACCCATGGGTAACCTGAGACAAAGGCTAAATTCGACATGCTTGGTTAGTTTTCAATCGCCTCGAGGGCTCATTGAGTTTCCTAGAGCTCGAACGCACGTCACGTGCAGTCATGTATTGTCGCATGATTCTGTTTTTTCAGCACTGCTGTTCTGATGAACTGTTTCAGTCTACCATATCTGACACCATGAGGTGCGCATGAGGAATGGTGCGCTCTCTGTAGGTGTTGGTAAGGATGCCAGTCTCTTGTTCATCAAATCAGTGTTCACACTGTGCAAAGAATGGAACCAGGAACCGGGATTCCAGGAACCTTAGTCTAATATTTATCCTTTTTTATCCGTTATCCTCAGCGAACCAAAATCCTCAATAAAGCGTGCACGACGTGTGTCCCCTAATACTGCCATTTCACTCCTTCTCACCACCCCCTCGCCTAATATGCTGCACTCTCAGCCTTTTCGCGTCCTGTTTGCCTTTCTCAATGTGCGAACGCACACTGGTGGAGCGTCTCTAGCTATATAGCGGCGTGCTGCTTACACTTGAAGGGTGTGAGCAGACTCGCTTTCAACTTTACTCCACTTCCCCTCTTCACTTCGAGACTAACCCAAACTAGCGTATATGTAGGTAAACGTGCAAATACAGTATGTACTACGTATGTTACATAGGTACATAGCCAAATTGCAGCGGGTACGAACAATGTACCAACCATTCAAGTGGCTACTATTGCTTGCTTTAGCTGTGCACCGTCCTCTAATGTCTTTGTCTTCCCTGTCAGCGTTCTCTCTCTCGGTGACTGACTGATGCCAGAGCAGAACCACCGCCTAATAGCCGCCCAAAGGCCGGTCGGTCGTTCTTGAGAGATGCGCGCAAGTGTCGTGTCGTCGGCGCCTTGTAAGAACCGAGTATATGCACTCTGTTCCAGAGAGAGAGAGAGCGAGCAAACGGCCCCTTTACTGCCAGGTGCCTTGGGTTTACAGCCCGCACCGCAACCCGCTGACCGCTAGTGTGGAGACGTCATATACATACATGTAGTCTGGGTGTGTATGTACGTACAAGTTCGTAGTAGGCTCTCGCGTCGTCGCATGGACCGCAATTCTTGAAGGACGACCGTATTCCAATCCCCCCCTCCCCCCTCCACCAGACAGCCGGCATCGCATCGCTCTCTCATTAGTGCGCGCGCCAGCAATTGGCCCACCGCGCGCGCGCAAGAAGACACCCGTCTGCCTCTTGAGAGAGATCGTGGGGGCCAGTTAACGGCCTCATAACTTCATTAGTCGGCGGGTAGGGAAGAAGACAGACAGACAGGGGCTGGCTCACTTTTTGCCGCCCTCCCTTCTCGCCCCCCACTGTCGTCTCCTATTACCCTTCGTTAGTGGGAGGGTGGGGGGCGGGAGGGACGCGCTCTCTCTCTCTCTCTCTCTAGAACCAAACCTGCGCGTCACTCACTCCCTCCCCCCCCCAGCATAGAGCCAGGCGCGTTCCTCCTCCCTTTTCATTCAGCAGAGAGCAGTGAGGAGCGTCCATTTTCAGCTCGTTGCGCCTTGGGGGAGAGAGAGAGGGAGACAGGCGGAGGAGAGGAGGCGGGCGGGCAGGCAGCTGGCCCGTAGCGACGCCTAAAAGGCGCCGACGGTCGTCGTCGAGAAACAAATCGGTGCGGCGCAACAAAATGCCGCCGCCGCCGCCGTCGACGACGACGACGATGGACGGAAGCGGCGGCGTCTCTTCGGCTCCGGAGAAGAAGAAGCTCCGGCGAAGTTTGCTCGAGCCGAGCTACTAGGTCTCCAAAATCTCGAATCTCCCCGACTCTCGAATTCTTCTTCTCCTCAATCTCACCCCGGAGATGAAGGGCAAGCTGCTCGACGCCAAGTTTTACCAGCCCGTCGACCCAGGGGGCGCGGCTGCGGCTCAGCAGGGCTCGTCCAGCTGGTCCACCGACCTGGACCACACGACCTGCGGCAAGAGGCGTCCTACTCCACCCCACGAAGTCCTAGGTTCCAGACGAGCGGGCTGGAGCTGCGCCTGTGTCTGCTGGCTCCTGCTTGGCTGTCTGGCGATCACGACGTTCTGCTGCGGACTCCTGTTCCTCTACTTTGACGCCAGGTTAAAGAGGATCGAGTCACAACTCCCAGAGCTACTGCTCGTCGTACAGAGGCACCCGGGGGTACGTGCTCGCTTTCAAATGCTTTGATCTGGTGACGTTACGTTTGGTACTCAGTGTCGTGTGAGTCTGGGTACTCTAATATACAGACAGTATGTATGTACACTAGCACATACTGCTCCAGATAGCACAGCATTTTTCCACACATCGTTCAGCTTCGGCACATTTATTGCTTATTTGCTTTGGTAATTAAGAAATAGTAAGTCAGTGGAAGAAGAATGCAGTGCCAGACGCTCAAATGTACTACATACGGTATGTACATGTTCAATCGTCACCCGAATGGCCATTCATTACGCAACGAGCTACCATCTGCTCAACAGCGAGCTTGTAGTTAATTGCCACCACTTTTATGACTTTGTCCAGACACGCTATCCAGTTGCATAATTTACAGTACTCGTATAGTCGTGCGACATTACGCCACTGCATCTCCATTCGTGTGCGTGTCTGTAGGTGCAATCATGCACTCATAGATTGTACGTGAATTGGAGTGGGCGGCGTACGTGCTTTAAGTGTCTTTTCTTGTGCGTGCGTGCGTGCGTACTTTCCAACTGCGCAAATGAACCCCGAAGGCACACGCTTTCAGTTGCTCGACCGTCTGGCCGCCTTGGAGCCCAATTCTTCCGACAGGACACCCAGGTCCGCGGCATACGGTAGCGGCGCCCATCACCGACCTCGGTCAAGGGTGCGGTCGGTCAACTGCCACTGCGGTCCAGGTAAGGGTGCGTGTGTGAGGGTCGATTGCGCGGCGCTGCTCTGCTCCGGTAATATTATTCCAGCGCCAAAAACAGGGGGGTGGGGGGGGGGGAGTAGACGTTGAGTGGCCTGGGATTATCTGGCGTCGTCCCTGGCGCCCCTGCCAGACGGAGCGCTCGATTTAATCAGGCGCCGGCGCGTGCGCCGACTTTTTATGAGAAGATTAAGACGCTCCGCTGAGGCGAACTCGCGAGTAAAGTGACAGGGGGAGAGGCTCCAGACTGCTTCCGATTCCACCGCAGAAATTGGCAAAAGCGAGCGGGGGGAGGGTGCGGCGCCACGCCAGCCCCGGGCGGCTGTGTTTGCAAAGGTCGCGCCTAAGTGGCGCCTCCAGCCCCCCCCCCCCCCCCCGCCTCGCCGCAACCTCAGTGTCTGGAAGGTGTCTCGTTCATGAGGCGCGGCCCCCTCTACCCCCCCCCCTCCGCCCCGCAGCGTTTGTTTTTATTCAGTCAGCAGCACAACCTCTGTCTCTCTGTTTGCTGTTTGCCCTGTCGCACAGGCGCGCCGCTGTAGCGTCGTGGCGCCCTCGCTCGCTTTTCCACTATTCCAGTCAATATGCGGTTTTACAGAAGGGGCTGCCCCCCCCCCCCAGCCCACACTGCCAGTGGTAATTGAGGCGACAGCTTGCGCAACCGCTTCGGGACTTATCTCGCGAGGGAGGGAGGCTGAGGGATTGGTCGGGCGTCGATCCATCAGCAAGCGCAAGAAGCGGCGACCGCAATCCAGCGCTAATGAGTGGTTCTCTCTTCGTGACGCGGCCGCGACAAAATCTAGCGGCAGATTGGGAGAAGGAAGGGATTGGTGAGGATTTTCGGAGAGGGAAAGGGCGATTGGTGCGCGTCGCTGGTTTTGGAAAGCCTCGACACAATGGGGCGGACCCATTAGCAGCGACGACAAATGAGCAAAAGAGACACTTTGTACAAACGCACTACTGCAGGACGGGTCAAGCGAATGCATACATACGCTCTGGCATGTATTTATACGTATGGAGAGAATATGCAAATTGACATACCGTACTTCAGGGGCCAAAGGGCAGAAAGGCGATTCCGGTCTGCCTGGTCATCCGGTGAGTACTGCACATGCAGCACACGGTGTACACTGTAAACTAGTGATTGCGCTCCTGTACAATGTCTTTCGCGTGTGCATCTCAGTGGTGTCAGTGGCTATGGTGGCAATGTCAGATGGTGGTGGTGGTGGTATGGCGGTACAGTCTATGTCTTGATGTCGCTTCAGTTCGCAGAGGAGAGCAAACGCAGACGACGCTGGCTCTTGAGACTGGAGAGAAGAGTAGGTTCCCCAGAATCCATATACTGTCAGTGTTCGTTTGTGACCTTGGTGACGTCACTGCAGAGTCGCAGCCTCCTCCAACGCCTGAAGAGACACCAACGTTCCATGAGATTCTACTTCACTCCTGACGGCCACGTGGTGAACATCAGAGGTTCACCCGGCACTCCAGGACCACCGGTATCAAGAGCATGATCGTTTGGTGTTGTGTCAGCGCCCCATCGTTGTCTTTCAGGGCTCCAAGGGCTCCAGAGGATACCCTGGCTTCCCTGTTAGCGCTTACAGCAGTTACGTTGCTGGTCCCAAGCTAAAATGACACACGTGGTTTCAGGGACCGATCGGTCTGGATGGACCAAAGGGTGAACGAGGCTACATGGGAGACACTGGCCCAATGGGGCCCCAGGGCCCACCCGGTGCAAAGGGTGAACCTGGCTCTGGCTCCAGTAGACCAACCGATGGCACTATTGAGGTACGAATTCGACTTGAAACATGCAAATCGACAAAAAAAGTACACGCAATTCATTTGCTTGAGCAGCCTCGTAAGTTCGCAGCACTACGGGAGTATCCGGACCAGTACGGCCAGAGCAGATATGACCTAGTATGCAGTCTGTTCTATGTAGTCTTGTGTCTCTCTATTGTTTGGTTGGTGTGTCTCACCTGTCTCAACAACTGTCTTCACCCATTGTATACCGTTCTACATTTAAATGATGCTGGCAGCCTGTTTCAGCCAACCTTGATCCAAGGTCCGCCTGGTCCCCCTGGACCAGCAGGACCTCAGGGCCCCTCTGGTCGAGCTGGAACAAAGGGCAAGCAGGGCCTACCCGGCCTGAATGGCAGTCCTGGCCCTCGCGGTCTCCGGGGAGACCCAGGCATCCAAGGTGCCCCTGGTGCGATTGGGCCTCCAGGCTTCAAGGTATAGATTGTCGTCCTGCTTGCCTTGCAACCTTCCTCCTCAATTCGTGGTCGTGCTCTATCGTGAACCTTTCCTTCTCAAGGGCAGCCAGGGTCCGAGGGGCCTTGATGGCCCGCCTGGCACCAAAGGCTACCCAGGGCGCCAGGGCAGACCTGGACGCAGAGGCAGCAAAGGAGAAGTTGGCGAGCCTGGCCCGACAGGGAGCGGTGGTGGCTACTACAGAACTGTCAAGGGTGAAAAGGGCGACAGCGGACAGCCTGGGCGTCGAGGACCCAGGGGGCCAAAGGGAGACTATGGATCGCCTGGTCGGATTGGCTTGCCTGGGGACCAGGGGCCAACTGGTTCTGCAGGACCCCATGGTCCGAAGGGTGACCAAGGAGAACCTGGTCCAAGAGGCGACACTGGAGCCAGAGGCCCGGTGGGCCCTCCTGGCCTCGGTCTTCCTGGTCCAATGGGTATCGATGGTCAGAAAGGAACCAAGGGAGACCCAGGTGCTATGGGAGCCAAGGGGATGGCTGGCCGAGACGGCCTGACTGGGTCTCCTGGTGTAGAGGTAAGCGCTGTGTTGCACCTCTATCATTTCCTCTCTCTGTGACACATTTAAACATGCGGTTACAGTATACAATGATGAACAGGCATCAACACCCCAAACTTTCGCAAAATTCTAGGGACAAAAAGGTGCCAAAGGTGAAAAGGGCGACACCACAATTCACCAAGTCAAAGGTTCAGAAGGACGAGTCCCAGTCGTGGGACCACCCGGTCCACCTGGAGCTCAAGGAGTCAAAGGAGAAAAGGTTGGTGTTTTAGGTGTGCATGAATGTATTGTATATTAGTCGTGCACTTTGCCCAATAGTGCGTGGATCAAAGAAGCTTCAATTCCAAAGGCCAGATTAGCAGGCCAGATGTACAATGTACATTACACAATGATTACTAATTGGTCTGCTTGTTTTGACGTGGCGCAGCGTGCAGTGCGTGCCGTGCGGTCGCTCAATGGTGATGGTGCTTGGTGACTTGTGGTGATTCACACAGCTGACACAATTGAACCAAACATTGGCTAGTGCATGTCGTTGCCTGACTGGAAACTGCAGCTAACCAGTAACCATGCAGGGTGATGCGGGACCAGAGGGTAAAGCTGGAGCGCAGGGACGACGAGGCGTCAGAGGCAGACCAGGACGTCACGTGAGACCCTTTGCCAATTGTTCCTCTCTGTTTCACTTTCACGCTGTCTCTTTCCTCTGTCTTAACCCCTCCTCACCCTGTGCTGTGCAACCTGCTCTCCTCTGGGACACAAGTGCTAATCTGGTGGCATAGTGACGATTGTGAGTTCTGGTGACAAGGTGCACACCAGGCACAAGCTGATGACAACCACAGGGTCGACCAGCAAGACCACCATTCCGAAGCATCCAAGAGCTGCAGCGAAGGTTGGAGCCTGGCTTTGTTCAACTGGTGCAGCGCATCGTGGTGCAGCACCCTGGTCCAGCAGGACAGCCTGGACCCCAGGGAGAGAGGGGACCGAAAGGAGACAAGGTGGGTCATAGAGAACAGTTTAGGCGCGCAGATTTTGGCGAGAATTATGTACGCCATCATTCAGGGAGAGACAGGAGCAACGGGTAGAGGCATCGCGGGATTGCCGGGTTCCCAAGGCGCCAGAGGTGAACAGGGACCCATGGGTCCTCCTGGCCTCATGGGACCTCCAGGCCCGCCTGGAGAAGTGGTGGTGCGTGACGATTCGGTATTCCCGACCAACTGATGAACAAACCAAGCGACGATTCAGACAACTGGAACCAATGGGCCACCAGTCAAATCGGGGCCACCGGGCCAGCCAGGCTTACCAGGGCCGCAAGGCGAGTCGGGACCAATGGGACCACCTGGTCCCATGGGTCAGCCTGGAGTTATGGGCCTTCCCGTAAGTCGCACGCACGCACGCACGCACGCACGCACGCACGCACGCACGCACGCACGCACGCACGCACGCACGCACGCACGCACGCACGTGGGAACACGATTGCAGGGACCAACGGGCTCAAAAGGTGACAAAGGCGACCCTGGTCCAATGGGTCCTCGGGGGCCGACAGGCCGGCCAGGAATGGATGGACTCCCTGTAAGCCAAAAAGAAAATCGAAAATTATTGAACCATTAAAACAATTTAAATCCAAAAGTTGCACTAAAACTAGTTGACGCATGCGCCGATAGCGTGTGAGCACGCACTCACGGATGTGCGGTTGTTTTTCGCAGGACTAATACGGCGGCGTCGCGACGGGTGGAAGCAGTTGTTTTCTTTTTCACATTTTTATTTCATTTTAGTTTTTTTATTCATCACCTTCTAGACCCACCGCAGTGCATGCGTCGTCGTCGCACACTCTCTGTTGCATGTCTCGATATGCGCTTTCACTGTCACTTTTCAATTTTAACTGTTTTTTTTTATTTAATATTTTTCACGTTTAGGGAGACTCAGGCGAGGGACGGCCAGGCCCGATGGGTCCACAGGTGAATGGTCCCTTTTCTCCCTTCAAACATTTCGGTGCAAAACGCAAATGTAAAGTCGAATGTATTAATGTATTTAATTCCGTAAGTTAAGGTGTCTTACGCATGCACAATTTCTACAATAGACAGGCACTCTACTTACCGAGCGAAAACATTGACCGGCTGAGGGATTGTCTGTTAGAGGGAGTACTATATTTTTTTCAATAAGTAGCGGGAGATTATCCTGTAGTTTCCATACCTGTAACCGGGTCTGGAAGAGTGGGGGGGAGTAAATGGCCAAATTCTGGGGGGGGGGGTGTCTGGAGCAAAAAGTGGGGGGGTAGCCAGCCATTTTTTGAGTTATACTGGTACTTTTTGGTCAAAAATGGGTATAAATAGGGTCTAAACAGTGTTATTTAGCTGTTTTATGGTCATATAACACTGAAAAGCACTGAAATGCACCAACATTTACTCACTTTGATCGTTTTAGACTGAGTGAAAATCCCTTGGGAAAATTCTGGGGGGGGGGGGGGGAGGGAGGGTCGGGGGGGGGAGTTGGGTGGGTGTTGGAAAAATAGTGCGGGGGCCCCAACCCCCCCCCCCAGTTACAGGTATGGTAGTCTTTCCTGACCAAATTTCCATAATTTTGGCATCAATCCTGCAATTATTTCTACTTTTAGGGTCCGCAAGGCCCGCGAGGCCCTGCAGGACCGGTCGGCCCCAAGGGAGCTGCGGTTCGTTGTTTACTTTACTAAGTCGCATTTTTATTGAAATTAATTGCACTTGTATTTTTATTTTTAATTAAAGGGGATCCCCGGTCTGGACGCGCCGTGCCCGCTCGACAGTGACGGCCTGCCTCTGCCCGGCTGCGGCTGGGGCAAACAGCAGCCGCCAGAGGTATTATTTAGAGAAAATATAAAAAAAAAATAAAATTTAATTCACATAGTACAAAATGTAGTATTGAAAGAAAACTATAATCAGGCGCCCGCCTGTACGTGCGAGTGCGTGCGTTCGCCACCGTATGTACCTTCCAGCCATTACAGTGTCTGGGTCCGGAACTACAGTACGGCGCCGAGTAAGCTCTCCGGGCTACCGTAATCGCTTTAATTGTGCTGAACCAACGTGTCGCCACTGCTCGGCCCCTCTTTGCTACACTGTACTGACGTGCGTGCGTGCGTGCGTGTCTTCCAGTCGTTGCGCCAAAAGAGAATTAAAACAATTGAACTGATTGAGGCGATTTTTGCATTCATTCGCAGTCCTAGAATTGTCAATGATTCCTTCGGCGTTCTCGCCTAAAATACTCCGCCGCACGCACGCCACCCAGCTTCCGTGTTCGCCGCTTAGCCATCCTCTCAACTGTCGCTTTAGGGCGCGGTTTATCAAATTTGATTAACAAAATGTAATCTTCCTACAGACGGGTGTGTATCCGCCGCCAACCAATCAGCACGCTTTGAGTGTTGTGCAAAAAAGTGAGCAGTTTTGCAGAGGCGCAAATAGTTGGGTGGCAACAACCGTATAGCCATATGTACAAAGTGCGTATGCGAAGCCGCCCACGCAAACTCCCCAAAGCGCCTATGCAAAGTTGTTCACTCCGTCTATACAAATTTGGTGCCTACGCAATAGGCTAATGGGCGGGCATTTCAGCTGCAAGGACGCGCTGCATAGGCGCTACGTGGAAACGCGCTCGAGAAAGCGTCTCAACCCCGAACGTTCTCTCTAAAGACCTCAGCTTGCAAAGCCTAAGCCAAACCTAAGGTCTCACGACGCTCACTCGGCGGCCATCCCTCCTACTCGCTCGAACGCAACCGAATCCTGCCAGTGAGTTTATTTCATGGAGCAACCATACAAGTCAATACAAGTCAAAACTGTACATGAACTTTCACAACACGTTTGAAACTACACTAAATAGCGTACGCATTGCAATACATTAACAATTACAAGTTTACACGACTTCTGCAAACTGATCTATGACCACCACAGCGAACAGCATTCTTAGACACTGCAACGTCTACAATGGGCATAGGCAGAAAGTTCTCAGCTTTCAACAGGGCTCTCATTTGTTTGCAGCAGTAGTTAAATTTTATCCTAGGGCCAGTTCCACTAATTTGCCGATTTGCAGAGGATTTATTGCATTTGACAATAGGGGGGTCTGTAAATGCAACCTCACCCTACCAGGGCGCTACTAGAGGAGTTACGGTATAATAGAAGTTGTATACACGCAAAAAGACCCAATGACGCAAATCTTGTCGTTTTTTTTCACTTTTAGGTCCCCGTGATTGTTATGCTGCTCTCTGTCCTCCACGCTGTTGCTGCTACCCCAAGCTCTCTCCACAGTCTACACACAGAGCACTCTTGTACAAAAACGATGCGTAAATTCTAGAATGGTGAAAGCTCTTTGCGTAGTGTTTGGTTTTGTTGCACAGTTGGTTTTGACAAATGTTTGCAATTGGTTCGTCTTTTTTTCTTTCTTCCGCGTCTTCGTCGCCCCGTACCATGTCATGTTTCGTGCGTTGCGTCAGAGTATTTTGTTTGTTGTTTCTGCGTGTCGTCTTCACCACCTGTAGTGTCAGTTTAGCGCGTTTTAGCGCAAAACCGCTTCTGTCAACCCATACAACCACAACTCGTATCTAGCGGAAAATCTTTCTTTTGCTACCAAACCGAAGGGTTTACAGAAGTGGTGCGAAAAGCAATTGATGATAGTTCAAAATTCAAACTGTACTACCAAGTGTTTGGGAGACAAATGAGTATGCAAACGCTGAGTTGACACACACGCACAGCGTTTAGTTGTGCACGCACTCCAAAAACTATCTTCTCGGGTCACAAACCAACGAGGGCGCACAGTACCAACGATAGAGACAGGTTTGTTTGCTGCTGAACAGAACAGCATCGATGATCGCTCGACAAATCGGGAGTCAATAAACAATCAATCGCCATTGACTCATGGTGGAAATCACTCATTTTTCTTTATCTCACCACAGAGCGCTTCAAATCTCTTTCTTACACTCCAACAGTACTTTGAAATGGGATTGCGAAAGATACTCTGAGACTGATGGCGTAAATCTCTCAATGAATGCCCAGGCATAGATTTTGTAGTCGTGAAAATTGTACAGTTGTCTGATGTATCGCCTTCTGCTGACGGCTAGACAATGTATGTAGTAGTTCTAACACGTAGGGGCAATAAACAGGACGTTTTGACATAATACAAGTTTTGAACAACAAATAACTATGTTCAAAAGCGCACCATAGTGCGCTCATTAGGGGGGGGGGGGTGATTTGTTTCAGCCAAAGCCCCAATGCTGGGCATTCATTGGAGGATTCACTGTAGTGATGTATGTATACACCCCAGTATGTTAGAACAAAAATGGGAACTTCTCGTGCGATTTAAATGCAGCAAGACAGTATCATCATAAATAGTATTAAAAAAACACGAAAACAAACACCAGACAGGGTTTCGAACTGTCAAGGACGCGAGCTCAAAACGCTTGCACTCAAATGCTGCACCACCATCCTCCAATCCATGGTACTCAAATATTCAGTTAAAACACCAGTCAAGGCCAACATCACTTCTCCCTTACTAACTTGCGCTTCACACTTGCGTCACAAACTGAGGACAGAAAATCAATCACGAAAAGAAACCGTTCGCACGTGGTTCGTTTTACAGGAGGGGGACTGTGTGGCTCTTTTTATGGGTTCACATGGGAGTAACTCTCGCATACGTGTTTTGTGTGGCTGTTTTCTCTCGCAAGCAAGCAGGGTTTCAGTCGAGGTACTGGGCCAGCCAGCGAAAGCCGTCTCCGTAGCCATGCTTGCGCAGCACGCTGCACATGAACACCTCGAGTGGACGACTCGTCAGCTCTGCCTTGCCGACTGTGCCCTGCAATGCACACACACACACACACACACACCTAATGTTCGCATCTCCATTGACACACATTCATCAACATGCCCTGGCCAAAGGCATGGAACGATGCCGCGTTTGTGTCTGTCAACTTTCCAACTACGTGCGCCTGTGTGCATCAATGCCAAGCCAAGTAGTTCTTAATCAGTGCCCCCCACCCCCCCCCCCCCCCAAGATTTCGTGGGAGGGGACGGGGCGTGAGTGTATAGAAATGACAAACTCTCGCCTGTGGGGCACTGTTGGTGTTTAAAGGACACATTATTCTGAATCCGATTCCATTCCCAATTACACTAAAAATCCCGACTCATAGCCTGTGCCACTGCTGCACTAGTGTAGACTGAACGAACTACATAGGACAGCTTTAGCCATAGGAGCTTATCAGCGGACAGCCTCAGTGCTCGGTGCACCGCACGCATTGAACAAGCGCGCGTGCCAGCTTGTTCTTCAGTGTGCTGCACTTTTCACGCGCGCAAGCACGCACTGCCCATTGGCATGTGATGACATTTGGAAGCAGGCAGTCTCATTGTTTACTTTACAGGGTATTTTTTTAGGTAACCCCGTATCCCCACGTGATGCGCGTGCGTGCGTGCGTGCTGGCTGTCAGTGCGCGTTTGTGCGTGCAGGGGTGCGTGCGTGCGCACCTTGCCCGTGCAGGCCTGGTAGACGTTCAGCGCCTGCTTGAGCTGGTCCTCTGAGAGGGCGCTGGGCTTGTCGATCTTGTTGCCCAGCACCAGCACCGGACAGTGGGCCACCTGCTCGTCGGACAGAACCCCCTGGAACGTCGCACATTGCTTCGGCATCGATCGGCCCTGTGATCTTGTGATCCAGTTAACGGCCATTGTGCTGTGTCAGGTGGTTGTCGTAAAAAAAAAGTTTACGTTAAGATCTCTCGGCCGCGGGAGATCACCAATTGTGAAGGGGCGGGGGGCTGGGGTCGCGCCTGGGAAACTTGCTAATCATTTGGAAACCAAAATACAGTGCCTCCTCACCGCAAATAGGTAAGTACTCTTCTGCTCGCAATACATACGCTGCAATTTCTGCTATGAGAAAACACCATGCAAAACGCAATTTCATACCAGGAGGTACGCAAGCCTCCTAATTATCCTGTTGGGACGGTGGGGGTTGGGTGGCTCGGGGGTGCGGGTCAAAACTCAGAAATGGGGGGGGGGATTACACCCAGACGCACGCACGCACGCACAAACAGCTCGCGCCTACCTCCAGTTCGGCCCTGCCTTCGTTGATGCGCTGCTGATCGGCCGCGTCCACGAGGAAGACGATCGCGTCCACGGCCGGGAAGTAGTCCTTCCAGACGCGACGCACTAAACGGGCAGGCACGCGCGACGTGCGGGGTTCGAGCCGCGCGCGAGGCGGCGGTCGCGCTCCTTCGCCTTTTCCCGGGCCAACCTTGCAAGTGGCCGCCCAAATCGAACGTCGTGAACCGGATGCCGCCCAGCGACAGCTCTTCCGAGGCTAAAAAAGCGCAAAAATGCAACGAGTCGTTCGTCACATAAGATCGTAACATCTATTTTGTACTTTCTTTGGCATGAGAAGCAGCATCACAGCGACATTCCCCCCCCCCCCAGTAAATACAATCTTCACCCGCACCAAGTGCAATTTTCCCCATGTCTCAATGCCCCCTCCCCAGGCTCCCGTAGGCGTTTTTGAGGCCTGTGCATAGGTGTAACTGACCATCGAAGCTGGGGAGGGGGGGGGGTGAATCTGCGGCTTTCAAAAGTCAATGGGAGTGACCTGCACGACCAAATTTGATACAATTTCTCGTTTTCCAGCCATAGGTGGGCTCAGGGGTGGTCTAGGGGGGGTTCACCTCCCCCCTGGCTATGGCCATCCCGCTTTTTTGCGGGAGCGACCCCCCCCCCCCTGGCCATCGCCATCCTGGAGAACTTGCGGGAAACCCTCTCTCAATATTAAAAAAAATGGGTAAAGATGCGTGTTTTTGTTTCTTTTTCAGTGTAGTATGACCCAAAAACACCTGAAAAGTGGTATTTAGACCTTATTTTGACCCATTTTAGACCAAAACGTACCCATTTTTCACGTTATTATGGTGCAAAATCCTCCACTTAAACCACCCCTCCTCCAAAATTCTCGATCCCGGTCATTTTATCCGGGATGGCTCTAGACCCCCCCCCCCCCCCCCTCGAAACCCCCAGACACCCCCCCCCCCTGGCGTTTGGACCCAAATACACCTATGTTTCCAGCCTCAACAATGAGCGAGAAAATGCTTCGTGTATGCTGAAAACACAGTTCGGTTTGGTGCGGTTTGGTGAATTTTCGGCCGAAAACGCGCTCGAGAGACTCAAAAATAGTCTGTAGGTCGCAAAATACAGCGCCGCAGGCGAAATTTTTGATATTTGGACAATAAATACTGCTCACAGGCCTGAAAAACAGCTTGGGACGTATGAGAAACACATTCAGCCATAGGGGTAACCTGCAATTAGTGCAGGTTGGACCATAGCTGGGGGGGGCTGGTCCTACTTTTCGTGCAGGATTGGTTGAAGCTGGGGGAGGGTGACCTGTACCTACACCTATGTACACCTATGGTACAGATGGGTACAGATGAGTGGGGGTGAAACACCGACACAAATGTAACAGGTAACAGGGAAGAGTATATAGCCAGGCAGGATGACTATGACACCGTCAGCTATTTATTACGCCATCCTGCACAAGAAGCAGCATCACAGTCACACCCCCGCCAGGGCCCCCAGTTCCAACCTAAACCTGCACCAATTTGCGATGCCCCACGCTCAATGCCCCCCAGGCTTCCGTAGGCGTTTTTTTAGGCCTATGAGATTGAGAACACAATAAGAAAAATGTGGCCTGCTCTGTGTTGTATTATTTAAATACTAAGCAAGTGACAAAAGCGGCAAAATTCTGAAATATACTGGGATGTGCGGTGGGCACGTGCTGCGCCATGCGATCGTCCTTCAGCATGTGAAGCAGCGTCGTCTTGCCCGCGTTGTCCAGCCCCAGAAACACCAGTTTGGCGTTCTTTTTCGTCAGTCCTGTGAGATTTCGTTGATTTAATAATTCACTTAACATAGCAAATCGAGAAAACTTAGAACAAAGCTGATTCAGAAAGTTGAGCAGTAGTAGTAGTAGTAGCATGACAACAGCAATACACACGCAACACATTCATTTGAATAATTTGGGACTTTACGTTTAGGGTACAGCGGTACACAGGCTAGGGTAAGAATCCAAATTCCCCAAAAAATGGGAGTTTATGAATACTAAACAATCAACAGTCATACCCAAATAATTAAGCACGCTCGAAAACCAATCGAAAATCCACATTTTTCGAGTCTTTTCCCAAACAATCTAAACAATTCAAGCTTCCTGGATTTACCTAGGCAATTTCTAAAATATGCAACAGATGCAACAGATGCAACAGGTGCAACAGATCACTGTTCCCGCTTCCAGTTTGCGAGGGGGGTGGGGTGGGGGTGGGGGAGGAGTGGGGCTGGGGAGCGGTGGGAGTTGGGGTGGGGGAGGGGTGGGAGTGGGGGAAGGGTTGGAGTGGGGGCGGGTTCGCTCCAAACAAGGTGGTTTGTCAAGTCACCTGCCTCGCCTCGTACTGCTTAGGTTTAGTCCTTGCTTAGGCTTAAGCTTCAGAATTAATTGGTTAGGTTTCAGTGGCGTAGCCAGGACTTGATTTCGGGGGGGGGGGAGTCCAATTTCGGCCAAATTCTCAATTTTGCAACAGGGGGGACCCTGTCGAATTTTTTGGACATTGTGCCATTTCGGCTGGGGAAGCTTTAGACACTCTCTCATCCAATCTGATTACACGCTTTGCGCTCGTTTGTCTGACTACATTCACACCAAAACGTTAGCAATGTTGTCAAAACGGTCGATTTCCGTGCTAAAAATAGCGCCGCAGGCAAATTTTTTAGAGTAGGGTAACGAACTTTCACGGTTTTTAATGCAAAACAATGCGCCGCAGGCGAAAATTTGGCTCTTTAGTGTCGTTTTTATCATTATTTGCATTGAAATTGAGAAAATGCCCAGATTGGCACTTTTGCAACAGAGGGTACCAAGTTAAAAAATGTTAGCTTCGGAGAATTTCGGGGGGGGGGACGCTTCCCCCCTTCCCCCCCCCCTTGGCTACGCCACTGTTAGGTTTAAGCCTATTTTAAGGTTTAAGGGGTGGGGAGGGGGGGGGGCGGCGCACCCAAAAAAGTGGGGTGGGGGTATTCATGTTGGTTAAAACATTTTGTGGATTGTGTGGAATATCTTCTTGAGCTGGCGCCAAACCCGCCACCATGGTCTCGAGCCCCCATTTTGAGAGCCTCTCATGGAGGCGTGGTCATGGCAAAAAAACTGAACAGTAATCCCCCACCCCTCCACACGTACGATCATGTTGTAAATCACACGCTACCTCGCGAACGCACGCAGTGTGTGCCAGGCGGAGGGTGGGACGACATCGATCCATTGGTCGACGGCCGACCAGTAGACGACGCTGGGCCTCCCGTCGCCAGCGTAGGCGCTCTGCGCCGACTTCAAAATCTCCGCCATGTGAGGAAGGGGGGGGGGGGTGCAGACTCAAAAAGACCACAGAATGAAAATTGTTCAACAAAATTGCGTATGTACTTTTTGGTCAACTACGGATTAAAACGAGGTCGAAATTATGTTACATTAGGTGTTTGGTCATATAACACGTGAACGAAAGCAAAAACAACCCTATTTAATTCATAGGTATGTATCTGCAAGGGGGAGGGGTGGGTTTAGCGGAGACGCCCACTTGAAAAAACCCCACCTTCCCCGTTCTGTCAACGAGCCACAAAAATGATAGAGTAATTAATGCTGGTGAGTTGGTGCACAATGAAGCACGGGAATTTACCCCAAAATTCTTTCCCATTTAACAGCTTCGCGACACGTCAACAAACGTAGCAATGCAACGAAGAGAAGGAAATGATTTGGTGCAGAATTTGCGCTTTCACCCCCCCCCCCCCCCCTCACAAATTTCCTATCCCGGACATTTTACTCGAAATGGCTCTAGACCCCTCCACCCTCTCGATTCAACACCCCCCCCCCCCCACGGTCAAAGCCAGGGGGATGGCTGGGTATCGAAGGGAGGAGAGGGTCTCCCGCCATCCCGCCAGGATCGGAAATTTTGGAGAGGGGGGGGGTCGAAGTGGAAAGTTTCGCGCCAGAATAGCGCGTAAATCGGTGCTTTTTGGTCCAGAATGTGTCAAAACAACGCCTAAAGAGCACTTTTTAAGCGGTTTTGGGTCACGCTACACTGAAAAAGGACACAAAAACACGCATATTCACCCAATTTTTCGATAATGAAAGAGGGTCTCCTGCAAGTTATCAGGGATGGCGATGGCCAGTGGGGGGGGGGGCCGGGCACCCGCAATAAAAGCGGGATGGCTATAGCCAGTGGGGGTACCCCCCCCCCCCACCCCTTACACCCCCGGAGCCCACCTATGGCTTGAGAGACCCAACCTACTGACAGAAACGAGAGCATACTCATTCAACAGAGAACTAGCCAATCTCTCAAGTGTGGCTGGCCTATACTGCAGGAGTCCTCCTCCATTTTTATGGCTACTTAATTTTTATTATTTTCAGACTTTTAGTTCAAGGAATTCTCGCAACCTTTCGGGAACTTTAGATTTAGATTTTGCTCACTTACCTTTTATATGCTACACACCTATGCAAACCCCCCACGTCCCCAACCCAAAAGGTTTTCCTGTCCCTCGACCAGGGCCGATTTGCTTGGGTACGTGTATTTTCTGGTCATAAATCATTGAAATAAGGACACCCCTTCTGCTGCCGTCGAAACGTCGCCTTCACCGGCTCGGTTCACGGTCCGTTTCTCTGGGGAAGGACGTTGGTCTTGTCGCTTCTTTCACGGGCTTTTGACGGGCGTCGACTCCGCCAAAGGAGAAGGAGGGCCGTCGACGTCGAACCGCGAGGAGGCAGCTGCATACGCGACGGTTTCTTCTCTGCCAACAGTGGCAATATTGCCGTCGTCACCACCCGCCCCACCCCCCTCGCTAACTGGAAGCGGGAACAGTGATCTGTTGCACCTGTTGCATCTGTTGCATCTGTTGCATATTTTAGAAATTGCCTTTACCTACTGTTCTTCGCTTGCCTGTTTTATTAAGGCTACACGTGTACGTGCTGTTTTTCCAAATCAGGCAAGCAAACTGTTTCGATAATATTCGATGAGTTTTATGGTTCTCTTCGGCCACGTTGCGCTTATAGGCACTTTGTGTCTTTTAAAAAGTAAATTTTGATTAGATCAATGCCGCTAAACAAGTTATCAGTCGCCTCATAAAAAAACTGATTCTGAAAACAGGCTCGCAAAAAAAAGGAGCGCAAATATATAATCTTTGATCCCAACAAAAGGTGTAGTAGGGATTGATTGAGCCACGCCACGATCAATGTTCCTACGGTATGTAGCTCCACATACACCATATACAACGCATCATGCTTCAATTCGTCTAGCAAGCAATCCTCAGAAATCTTTCGAATCTCTCTGCGGTGTAATTTCGCAATTTCTCTAGCATAAACCTGCGTTTATATCGTCTTTGTACAAACTTCGCCACGTTTTGTTCTGTAGACGCAAATTGGTTATAAAACTCCAGATAAGCAAATGGAACACCCTGTGCATTATTTACTGCAGGTGCGTTCTTGTTGGATTAAGGGAAACATTAAGGAAGCCGTCAATAGCCCATACAGCAAACCCATCCCTATGACGCCCTCCTATCGAGGGCCATTAATGTCTTCCGAATGTCTTTGTCCTTTCTTTAGCCAAAGACATTCGGAAGAACGTCGTTCTGTAAGTAATCTTGGGCAGCGACAGTGCGAGAAAGGCAAGTACTGATCGACATGGACATGGATAGGGAATGATTGATTGTTTAAGTATTGAAGTATCCATTGATAGGGAGGTACTCGTTTGAGTGGATCGATCAAGAATCGAACCCAGAACCATGTGCGCCAGAGTCGCGATTCACTACCGCCATACGCTGCCCCACTGCGGGCGCTGCTGCAGTCAATTGTATCGTTTGCATGTCTGCGGAAAGTTTCGTTTGCGGTTTGGCGCGGCCTTCGCGCGATATGAAAAGCGGTGGGGGGACGTCGACAAGAAAACAGGAGAGACACAGCCGAAAGCACGCACAAACGTACGCGCACCGACACACACACGCGGGAGTCGCGCGTTGTACATGCGGACAGGCACGGACGCACACGCACTCCACGAGCAGAAGCGTCTAACTGTGCGGAGTAAATTTCAGAACTGAAAGTCGGGTAGGGGAAAGCGTGGGAAACTTCGTAAGATCGCTATCGCACGCGCACACGCGCGCTAGAACAAAACAAAACGCTTGAGAATTAACCGCGAAAATCAACAGAAATCACAAGGTTGCGCGTATTGAGAAAGTATACGCGGCAAAATACAAAGCGCTCGAGGAGGATTGAGTGTTGGGTTGAACGAAAATTCGAGAATTTTTGGTGAACGCGGTCCATAGACGCCGATTGTGGCCATTTTTACATGGGTACTACTTCACTTTTTCGCTCCCATGTGTACACGTATGTATCCGAAAGCGAGTGTACCGACTCCGACTCTGCTAAGAAACGCACCAGATTATCTCACGCGCATGCGCTGTGACGAGACGCAACTGACGCGACGCGCAAAAGAGTCTCCAGACGCGTGACGCAATTGCGAGAAGAAAAACTTCTCCATTGGTGGAAAACCGAAACCCATGTCACCATCAGCAAAGCAAACATACAGTCTTAGACTTAGACAAAAATGTGTAGTGAGATGGCAACAATGTGTCTTGCGTCTTTGTGACATGTTTGAAAATCGAGTAAAAGTCGAAAGTGATACAGCATTAGACTGTCAAGTCAAATTGATTGACAACTGCAACGTATTAGATACTGCAACTGCAACTTATTTGATACCGCTACTTCAATCTGTTGTCTTGGTGACACGAGTCGTGGTTCTCCCTAAAATTCCTATCCATAGAGCTCTTGAGTTATTCTTGGTGGGGAGGGGGGGGGGTGGGTGGGGATGGCCATTGTTGGAACACAGATGGCTGTGCTACAGCATCTGCCATGTTTATGCCAGGGTTGTCAGGCTCTTACCATGGGTCACGTCACGGGGCTAGTTGTCTTCGAGTCTGCTTTGCTCAGCAGAGGCCCATAGACTTGAGGTTCTTGGCGATGATCATGTCCAGACAGGCGTCGAGCACGAACTGCACGTTTGTCGTGTCCGTGGCGCACGTGTGGTGGGTGTAGATCTCGCGGGAGCTGGACCGGTTTAATGACTCGAACTTCCACTGGATGTAGTTGACGCACTCGGCATAGTTCTGTTGGCCTGGAATCGGGGCAAAGCGTGTGTGTGTGTGTGTATGATGTGTGTGAAGGCGTCTCAATCAGTCCTTTAATGGTTTTGATGCCCCTTTCAGCCTGGTGGGACCTCACCCCCCCCCCCCCCAACTCTCCTGGCTGGAAAAATGCGCTTTTCATGATTTTTCTCACCCAAACATCAAAGTGTCGCTATTTAGAGCCTATTTTCTTCGCATTTTCTTACAAAGGGCAACTAATTTGCGCGCAGTTTATCGAACTTTGCTTGACTGGACGAACCCTAACAACACACCGTTTAGTTCGTGATGGGAAGGACCAGAGCTCGGCTACTAGACTCTATTTGTTTAGTTCAACGTCTCCCATAACTGACCAACAAAAGGAACGGACCTTTGTACTCGGGAAAGCATATTGTGAGTGGCGACCGAAAGATCTTCTCCGCGAACAGATCCTTCTTGTTGAGAAAGAGGATGAAGTGAATGTCCGCGAACCAGGGACTGTTGCAGATGGAGTCGAACAGCTTGAGGGACTCTTGCATGCGGTTCTGAAACAGGAGACAGATGCATATGGTGGTTGCGTTTTGCGCCATATTATGCACCAACCGTGCAGTTGTCTTCCCGCAGTGTCTGGTCGTACTCTGAGAGGGAACTGATGAAGATGATGGCGTTGACGTTGTCGAAGCAGTGGATCCACTTTTTTCTCTCGGACCTCTGGCCGCCCACGTCTATGACTCTGCAAATGCGGTTGGATGTGCAAATTAGGTTGGCCAAGCAATTGCAAATGTCCGAAGCGGTTCGAATGCTACTCCGCGTGCTGGTCTGGTAGTACTGCAGTTGTTTCAAGCGGTTCAAAAGCGTGCCAGGCGCTAGCTTCTGGGCACTGTCGTGTTTCGGGGGCTCAACTCCCACCAAGTGTATGATTGAGTTGCTATCACCATGCGGGCCTTCCCTGGGATATGCGCCTATTTCTGCAAGCCGAGAGAATTTGCTGTACGAGTGGCGCTGGCGCCCGCCCCACGCTTGGCTATTGAACGGCGATGTGATGATATTGGCCAGGCGAATCATTCATTGATTGTGTAGTCCTTTGTGCTGCGTGACTCGTAGTAGTCGTATACAACAATCACGGCTGCTGTTGCTCCCCACGTACCCACCTGAACGTGAGACCTTTGAGCTCGAAGAGGACCTCTGTGATGCCCGTGGTCTTGACCCGGGTCCTCAAGACGTCCTGCTCCGTCGGCATGTAGTTGTGGGCGCCAATGCGCTCCAGACTGTCCAGGAAGCTGCAAGGGGTGGGGTGATTTCCAGTTGGTACTCAGCAGCAGGGCACCGACACGCACTATTTGGCGGAGTCGTCGATTTGGTACTCGTTGTTGCGATTGTAGCACTGCTGGACGCCCGCGTCCGCCCAGAGACGCATCAGCGAGGCGGCCAGCTCCTCTCCGAACGGCTCCGAGTCCCTCTGGGAGTGCACGGTCGCGTACACCGCCTGGCCGTCTTTCTGGAACGCGTGTGGAACGGAGCAATGGCGACAGTCATGTCGGGTCCACTGAAGCATCCCCTACCTACGCTGGTGGCCTTTCCACTAGTGCCCCTCCACTCCCCTCCCCACCTTCGGATTGAGCGACAGTACATCACCCTGCCTCCCAAACCTAAGACTAAGAATGGTTCTTGTGCATTAACGACTGATTTTGACTGCAAATTTCTGGAATTTCACCGAGTTAGGTGCGCGGACAGTTAAAAAATCCTTGCTACAGCATGCATACCTGCAGCTCGGCGTCGCTGAACTCGATATTGAGCTGGTACATGGCGCGCAGTATGGCGAGCATGCAGTGCAACGTGTTGCTGTACACGACGGGCTTGAGCTGCTCCAAGTCGGCCGAGGAGAAACCGTCTTTGTGCAGGATTCTAAATGGAGCAATTTTGTCATGCCCTCCAAGCACGAGTAGCTCAGTAGTCAAGGGTGTCGTTTTGGCGCGCTCTCGTGGTCGGGGGGTTCAACTCCCACCAAGGTGTGATGACTGAGTTTCTAATTCGCTGGACAGGGATTCACACCCTTATTGTCTGTGAGATCTGGCGGCAGTCCATTCCTTCTATACCCAAGAGAATGTACGGTAGTGGTGGCGCACAAACTAAGCAATATGGTGCAGAATGGTGATGTGATGCTAAACCACATAATGCTTCGTCGGTTTGTTACCCATCCAATACTTCGATTGTTCTCAGCCTTGTGCTATGTCGGGTGGTGTCAAAACAAGAAGAAAACAAACCAAAAGTCTGCTTCTGTGTGTGTAAAGGTATGTGTGAGTCTGTGCTGTGCGACTTCCCTCTCATTTGTACACACACACACTGGCGTGGGTGGGGTAGGATGAGCTTAGGTAGTTGGTCCTCCCTGGAGCCAGCCTCATAAATATTGCACAGGCGCGATAACGCTCGGCTGACCTTGCCGCGAAGTGGTCAGCTGATGTGCTCGTTGCTGATGCAATGCGACACGTACACACGCACTGTACACTGTATACAAGCAAGTTTTTCTTTACAATGGAATCATGGCCACTCACCGCATCTGTTTGAGAATTGTACTCTTCCCCGACTCGCCCGCGCCTGGAAACACGAATCACGTTTTTGTATTGGGCCATGAGCGATCGATAAACACGCAACACAATTTTGCACCAGACTTTATCATTGGAAGTTCTGAAGGAGTGTTTCAGGTTATGCCCCCGAGTGGAATTCATGCTGCCGCCTGTTTTCGATCCCTGCATACAGTTCTGCGCTGCGAATCTGCTGCGCCTAGATATCGTTGGAGGGGAGGGGGAAGGGTGGCGAAAGGCTGGAAACGGAAAAGCGACACTTCTTGTTGACTTGTCCATTTTCGTAGTCAAACAGCAGTCTAGTCTCTGAGTGGGGGGGGGGGGGGGCTGGCTGCTACAAGGGTCACTCGAGTTCCTCTCAGGCTGAGACATGAATTGTCGTTGCTTGTCGGTGAGAAGAAAACGAACACCTTCGAAAACGTACCCAAGAGCAGGAGCTTGATGATTCTCAGACTCATGGACTGATCTTTCTTGATCTGCTCCTCGATCTTGCGGCTCTTGGCCCGGTTGTCTTTCTCGTCCTTCGAAGCGCAGTGGCCCATGACGTCGTCGACAGCGCAGTCCTTTTTTCAGAGGAGAGGCGGGGGCGCGGGACGCAGTTGGGGGCGTGAGAGCGCGCACGCGCCGATGCAGTTCGAGGCCGAGCACGGTCCGTACAACAGCAGCAGCTTCAGACGGCTCGCGGAGTGCGGCGCTCGTCGCACCGTGGTTCGCGGCGCCCGCTGCTGTTGCTGCTGTCCATCCAGACGCGGCGGCGACGGAAGAGCGCTGCCGGCTTCGCGAAGGAAGGGCGATCGATAAATGTTTGTCGTCGTCGTCGTCGTCGGCAGCGCGTCGCTACTGCCGCCGGCAAACAGGGAAGGGGGGGGGGAGAGAAGAGGAGCGTCTCCCGCGTCCGTCCTAGGAGCTAGTCTAGCCGCCGCGCTGTCGGCTGGCGCGCACGCCGCCAACGCATAATGGCTTTGACTATGGGGCGCGAATTGGGAGCGCGAGAAGGTGCTCTCCTACAGGAGAGGAGCAGGCCAATTTCCCCAGCGAGCCGCACCAGCGGACAAGCCAAGGCGGGGCTGGCTGGGACCAACCCGAGAGCGGCCACCCGCCTCCGAAGAGCGCGCAACACGATACCGAACGAACTGTAGTACCGCCGACTGCATATACACTCTGCAAGTTGGCGACGCTTAAAAAGCGGCGGTCGGCGCCGTCGTCGAGGCTATGGGGACTCACTCACTCTCTCGGGGCGCCTATAGCAACTGGCCCTGTGCGCTCAACTCGTGGAACGACGACGGCTGTGCCGACGCGCGACCAGCGATCGATACGGCCGCGGCCAGCTCCTGCTGCTGTAGAGCTCGCTCGCGACTGGCTGTTGCGTCGTTTCTCCGCGGCTAGAGGGAACCTGGCGCCAGCCGCGACGAGGGGAAAGGAGGGAGGGACCAGCGGCAAATGAGGGCCAATGAGCTACTCTTTCGGCCTTCGGGAGCGGGCGGCCGGACGGGCAGGCACGGAACGCGTTGCTCTGCCCCCACCCCTCGAGTAATTGCGTGGCAGCAGCGCTGTCGTCGTCAGCTTATAGAACGTGGCGGCAGCGCTCCTCCTGCGCTGCTGGAAGCTGCCCCGCAGCCACCCCGACAAGACAAGAGTCGAGAGAGAAGGGCAATGGCTTTCATTCGAGGCGGCGCGCCAGGGTGTACGGGGGCGAGTATAAGGACACGACAAGCAGATGAGAAGGGTGAGAAGCCCCGACAGTGGACGGTGCGATCGCGTCGCTAGGAGGACACCAATTGAGGCGTCGACGCCTTTGAAACGCGACTTATTTGTCGCGTATCGCTTCCCTGTGTCTGTGTAATGCTGGCACGCATGCGTTTGTGTTCGTGCGGATGCATCAGCGCGTGGAAAAAAATGGAACGCTCCCTCTCGTCCAACTGTGCGAACTCCCTCTGCCGCCCTGTCGCCTCTGTCGGCACGGCAACCGCCCGAGCTCCCCACTCTCACAACACAGCCCAGCACGACTATGTACATATCCAACCCTAAACACAAAGCGACGACTAACAATTTATGAGCTTACTTCGAAGGATGGACGCTCGGTAGGGGGAAGGTACGGGAAATTTTGCAGAGCGATGCATGAAAAGGAGATTACCGGTACCTAAGGTACATATTGCCTATAGGTAGGTACAATGTCAGTAAGCTTCCTGAATAGAAGTTCATTCATGCGCCTAACGTAAAACCTATGCAATGCGAATGCAATGGACAGCTAAAAAGATGGCTACTCCTGCTGAGAAGTTTACAAAGGTACGGTAGAGTCTCTTTGGGTAGAATCTATAGAATCAAAGATCAAAGCCAATGTTACCGTTGTCAGTGCACTAAGAATAGCCAAAACTTTAAACATTTATTTTGACACAATATCGCCAAGTCTTCGCAACAGCAAAGTTGCAAAAGGAGACATTGGAGGTTCGAGGCAAACGCTGCCTTCCAGGGACCATCATCAGGCTGCCGCTTGTCGAGTCGGTGTACAGAGCAAACTGCCGCTCGTCTGTAAGTCAGCAGCGCTTCGACGCGTTGCACCGAGCCAACCTAAAGCGCCCCTAGGAGTCGTTCGAATCCAAGAGAACTGCTGCAAATCCCAAATTGACCTACGCTGAAACAGACGAAGACGGACGCAGCGCGTGGAGTCGAAATCTGGATGCCAGCCCCGTGTTGCTTGCAGCACAGGCACAGGATGTGTCCTGCAATCAACGCCATCCTTACTGACGCAGGCGCAATGAACTGAACGTCACCAACGAAATTGAGAACGGAAACGGCGGGCGCAGGCAACGCACAGCCAAACCCAATAAACTAACCACTCTGAGCACTGTGCCTTGTCCACGTTTCGTTGGGGGTCCGCCCGCGTCGCCTCGCAGGTAACTTTCGCTCCGCCCAGAGCTTTTGGCGAAACATTACAAACTGTATACATATGGAAGTGACGAACACGGAAAGAGCAAAGGAGTATAGTGGGGGTAACCCAGGGGGAGGGTTATCATAGCATTATAGGATTACAGTATGTATCGCCAACTGTGGACACTCTCCCTCCCTGGTTGTGCTGCTGCATCGTCTGCAATCGCCGTCAGCACCGACAGGGAAGATGAAGAAGAATGGTTCAACAAATCTATTGGGGGGGGGGTGAAATGTATGTGGTTTGTGAGGTCAATTCATTAGTGAGGGCTTGACAATCGAATCGAACATCTATGTAAAACATCTGCAGGGGAAATTGGCGAGGGGTCAAAATGCAGAGTCGCGCTTGACTCGCGCGCAACGCGAACTCGACAGCGCCATTTGCGAAACGCGCGCAGTGTATAGGACTGGCAGCACTGACGTCAAGGACCTACTCGACATACCTGTAACTTTGGGGGTTTGGGGGCGCCGCAGAATTTTTCCAACTCCCCCCCCCCCAACCCTCCCCACAGAATTTTCCCAAGGGATTTTCACTCAGTCTAAAACGATAAAAGTGAGTAAATGTTGATGCTGCATTTCAGTGCTTTTCAGTGTCATATGACCATAATACAGCTAAATAACACGGTTTAGACCCTATTTATACCCATTGTTGACCAAAGAGTACCGGTATAGCTCAAAAAATGGCCGGCTACCCCCACTTTTTGCTTCAGACACCCCCCCCCCCCCCTCCCACACAGAATTCGGCCATTTACCCCCCCCCCCCCCCCCCCCTCACTCTTCCAGACCCGGTTACAGGTAGCGATGTCACCAAAAATAAAAATTTAATTAATTAAATAATTCAAAATAATATTTTAAGTACATTAAAAAACAAAAATTGTTAAAAAAATAATTCTGTTATGCAGAATCTTTTATTAAAAATTAAATAAATAATTATTTGGAATTTTTTAAAAGTTAAAAATTAAATAAATAATTCTCTGCAATACTTTTTTAACAATTTTTTAATTACACGCTTAAAAAATTGATTTTTTAACCGACTTTTCAAGTAGTTCATGGCAAGTTTGTCTTTTCCCATCGATTAGTGGTCTTTCCTTTCAGTCCTGTCACACTCAGTGGAGGGTGTGTTCATTTGTAATCATTTCAGTAGGTTTTAGAATGGACTCATCCATTGCAAACATTGGAATGGAAGGAAGTGGTGTTCTTAGCACATGACATATGACGCTGTACATTGAAATTAGTCAGGTATAATGAAGTAATCTGTGTGCTGGACAGCAAGTGTGAGTGAGTGTGTGAGAGTGTGCGCAACATTGTGCGCGTAAGTAGCCACAAAAACTCTCTATCACAAATCCTAAGTCCCCATCTCACACTCAGCCTCGTCTTACAGCTCAATTGACACATTGGTAAATTCAAGTTCGCTCGGCAGTTTAATTCAAGGGTCTACTTCATTGAGACGTGACATGCATAGTGCATTGCCATGCGCGCACCGCATCAGATACTTCTCTTCTCTTCAATGTGTAGGAGTCCACTTCATATGAAGATTTGCTTGCTCTTGAAGAAGGTGTACTGGGGTCATCCACCTTACAGTAGATGACCTCACAGGAGCCCCAAGGTGACGGGCATGGATTTGTTGCACTAGAGGCGCGCGCGGCCTTCGGCCGCCATTAAGGCACGAAGCAATTGATTTCGCATATGACGTCGAAGTGATGATAATGCGCAAGGATATGCGTAGCTTTGTCTTTTGCATGTGCGGGCGAATGTTCCTTAGGACAGTTGTCAGCATTGAGGGACCCAAACTCCATGCTCCCCCCTTTGTCCATGGGGGCGTGCACCCCGTTGACAGAAACTGGCCCAAATTCTGAGTACCTCTTTTTATCGTGAGGGCGTGCACCCCACTGACAGAAATTGGCCCAAATTCTGTGTTCCTCTGTTGATCGTGAAGTCGTGCACCCTGTTGACAGAAACTGGCCCAAATTCTGTGCTCCTCTGTGCGTGCGTGCGTGCGTGTGTGTGCGTATGTGCGTGCGTGCGTGCTTGCGTGAGTGCGTGCGTGCGTGCGTGCGTGCGGGCGTCCGTGTACGTGCGTGCGTGCGTGCGCGTGCGTGCGTGCGTGCGCGCGTGCGTGCGTGCGTGCGCGCACTCCCGTGCGTGCGTGCGTGCACTCCAGTGCGTGCGTGCGTGCGTGCGCGTGCGTGCGTACGTGCGTGCGTGCATGTGTGCGTACGTGCGTGCGTGCGTGCACTCCCATGCGTGCGTGCGTGCACTCCCGTGCATGCGTGCGTGCATACGTGCACGTGCGTGCACTCCCGTGCGTGCATACGCGCGTGCGTGCGTGCGTGCGTGCGTGCGTGCGTGCGTGCATGCATGTACGTGCGTGCGTGTACGTGCGTGCGTGCGCGTGCGTGCGTACGTGCGTGCGTGCGTTCGCGCACTCCCGTGCATGCATGCGCGCTCTCCCGTGCGTGCGTGCGTGCTCTCCAGTGCATGCGTGCATGCGTGCGTGCGTGCGCGTGCGTGCGTGCGTGCGTGCGTGCGTGCGTGCGTGCGTGCGTGCATGTGTGCGTACGTGCGTGCGTGCGTGCGTGCACGTGCGTGCATACGTGCACGTGCGTGCACTCCCGTGCGTGCATACGCGCGTGCGTGCGTGCGTGCGTGAGTGCGTGCGTGCGTGCGTGCGTGCGTGCGTGCTGCGTGCATGCGGGTGCGTGCGTGCGTGCACGCTCTCCCATGCGTGCGTGTGCGCACTCCCATGCCTGCGTGCGTGCACTCCAGTGCGTGCGTGCGTGCGTGCGCGTGTGTGCACGTGCGTGCGTGCGTGCGTGCGTGCGTGCGTGCGTGCATGCACGTGCGTGCGTGCATGTGTGCGTACGTGCGTGCGTGCGTACGTGCGTGCGTGCGTGCGTGCACGTGCGTGCATACGACGTGCGTGCACTCCCGTGCGTGCATACGCGCGTGTGTGCATGCGTGCATGTACTCCCATGC
>JASAMY010003842.1:40000-76688 GCA_030248085.1 Paralinhomoeus sp. GSCO2_6
ACCACCTCCCAACATCACGAAAAGGACGACTAGTTGAACCTCCGTTTAGCAAAGAGCGTCGAGCGCGTCGTGCTGACTGGCGGCATACAGTTCGGCCCTGGCGAGAACGGGCCCGTGCCGACCGGCATGTCCGACGCTGTGACGATGCTCGACCACGACGCCCAGAAGCTCGTCGCTTACGGCGCCAAAATGCCCATAGTACGCGCCCTAATGCGTAAAATGCGTTGTTCGCGTTGTAGCGTTTGCTAATGCGTTCGTTGGTTCGTTCGCAGGCGGTGGGAGGGCACGCCACAGCCGCGGTCGACGGAGGGTTCATAGTCGCTGGTGGCGGCCGCCTTCGGGAGTCCAAACAAGTTGAGTCGTACAAGACGTTCGCCATGAAAGGAGACGCCGTGACAGTTGGCGCCGACTTGCCGACATCGAACACGGTGCTGCGGCTCACCGCTCAAATTGGTTAGAACAACCAACCATCATCGCTTTGGCTCGCTTTTGAGTCGCACTGCAGACTCACTACTAGTGTCGGCGTTGACGGTTGGTCGCTTCCAGGTGACGTCCTGTACCTGTGCTCCAACAGAATCCAAGAGTTGGATTTCGACCCCTCCTGTCACAGCTACTCGATCGCTCAAGACAAATGGTCGCTACTGAGCGCCAAGCTCCCCGCCATCCTCAATGGTGAACTAATGACGATGACGACGGATGGCGATCGCTATCTCTACATCGTCCTGACAACGGACAAAGACACTGGTGGTGGAAAGGGGCACGGAACCAGTCTGACCCAGCTTCATCTTCAACATGGGTCTTCAACATTGAAATCTGCATCCATGTCCACCGACCGGGTCTAGAATGTTCGAGCGTTCCAGGTTCGCTAAGCAACGCGTGAAAGCGCTGCTGGAAGGGGAGGCGAAGTTTGTGGTGTACCGACTCGACACGCAGCAGCCCGATGCCGACTGGACCCTGGAAAGCAGCGTTCAGCCCAACACGCCACTGTCCGTTTGATTTTTTTTGCAATTTGCAGCCCATTGGGCAGTTGCTCTGAGCTCCCAGTTGCTGGGACTCATACCCTTGCAGAATCTTCGAAGACAGCGTGTTTGTTCCATCGACGGGACAACTGCTGGCGTGCGGCTTGGGGGTCGGAGAGGATGACTTTTTCACTGCCTGCGCCACGTACGAGCCCCAGACCAAGCGGTGGACCGCAGCGCCCTCGCCCAAGGGGAATCCACTGGTCACGCTAAGGCAGCTGATCCACTGCGCCGGTCGCGCGTTCCTCTTCCATTCATTGACCCCAGAAGAGGTGCCCCCCAAGGTGGAGACGCTCGTCGACGGCGCCGACGCCTGGACGACGCTGGAGCTGGACAGCACCAACAACGGCTTCTACTTGTTCGGCACCACCTGCGTCGACGTCGCCCGACGGTGATGGCTGCGTCGCGGGCGGCGTGCAAGACTGCTCAATAGGCAATTTCCATGAGTCCGTGACGCATGGTTCCCAACTGCGCTGACAACCACCCTCCACATCCTTCTCCCCCTCCAATGCGTGTCTCCATAGTCTATGGCCGACACCCATACCCGCAGTTCATGTTGACGATATGCTCCTACAAGACGTTTCCTGCCAGCGCACATTCGATGCACTATGTAGGAGGCGATGTGGTATATGCAGAGGAACGTTTTGTGCATGGGCGACAACGACAAGGCATTCAAAACAACGGGCAGACAACATCAGGGTCAGCGCAGCGGTCGGCGTCTGACCCGTAATAGTGACGGCTTTTTTAATTTTCAATCGCCCATAACTTTTCTTTTACAGAAGAGATTCTTGCGAGTGGTAGCTCGAAAGAACCAGATCGGCATTCTGTGGGAACATTGATAACGCACTTCAGTATTCCCACGCGTTAAAGGGGAGTACCGTAAACCCTATAATTAGCCCCCCGGGGGCTAATTTTTTCGTTCGAGCTCTAGGGGGGTGTATAATTATAGGGGGGGGGGGGGTCATTAAAGGGGGGGGGCTTATAAACTTGTAGTTTCGATGGGAGGGAAGAAGTGTGTGCAAAAAGGCGCGTGGAGGCGATTTTTAAGGGAAAAAGGCGCTGTGCACACACGTTGGTACACTCTAACAGACTCTCACACAGTCTCACATGCACATACGTCTACATACATACACATACGCGACCATACATACACCCAGACATGGAAACATGTGCGTTTTAGACGATGGTCCATTTAGTGAGGGGGTGTAATTATAGGGGGGGGGGCTTATTAACTCAAAGTGGTCTTGGGAGGGTGTATTATTTAGGGGGGGGGGGCTAATTATAGGGGGGGCTAATTATAGGATTTACGGTAGCCACCTAAAACAACATCGGTTGAATTTTTGGCGTGCAGGTAGGTAGCACCTTTAGGGCAGGTAGGCGGCGGCCACGGTCGCTGCGGACTTGAGGAAATTGCAATGGACATTGGAAATTTTAAATGTCTGGTGGACCGTAGCTGTAAAGAGAATATGCGGTAGAACGTGCTATTTTACCCGTTTAACGTTGCCTGTCATCCGTTGGCTTTGCGTACTATTAAATTTCGCGAAAGATTTTTCGGGCAGATTTTTTTGGCTTACTATCAAAATGTATGTGGGCCTGTGGCGTAGTTCGCAAGGCGTTGGATTCCTGACGGCGAGGTCGGGGTACGATTCCTTGCTGGGAAAGCCACGGCAACCTCCTTGGGCAAGGGGTTAACCCACAATTGCTTCGGTTTCGGGCTATACCGTAACTTCGGCCAAAAATAGGTAGTGGTGGCCCACCTTGCCTCACGACAGAACAACGCCTACTGTTATGTATGTACCTATACCGATACGGCGCCGCCCTGTGATCTTGTGATCCAGTTTACGGCCATTGTGCTGTGTCGGTGGTTGTCGTCAAAATACGTTTAAGTTAAAAAGTTTAAGTTCAAGTTAATAAGTTTAAGTTTAAAAGTCTAAGTAAAAAAGAAGGATATGCAGCCACTTTATGTGGTTTCCAATACGCGTTCAACTGCAGATTTGTGTACAGCAGTTCCTGAGGTATGCACCAATGAGCTGAAAAATTCAGTAGATGCTGTTTGGTCGTTGGGTATGATGTCCTAACAATTTCTGATTGGTTTTCCGTAACGGTACAGTGTCCTGGGCAAAAAAAAACCAGGACAAATACAGGGTGTATCAAAACTATATGCACCCCCCCCCCCTAGGGAAATACTGGTTGGACGGATTTAGCTGAAATTCAACGCAGATATAGGCCCAACAAAAATACATAACCAAATTAAATTTCATGAAAAACGAACAACCGAGCGTCGACATATGAGCAATCATCCAAGGTACAGTGAAAAATCTTGTCAGTAAAGATTTCGACTTGCTGTCACCACTTCACCCGTTTCTTGGCGAATCAGCAGAGGTCGGCCGACGTCGGATTGGTCAGTGATGGCCACGTCATGCAGCTCTCTGTCCCAGTGTTCGGTGACCCATCGGTCCGATCGCTTCAGCTTCTGCTGCTGAGCCACCCATTTTCAGGTGATGAACTGTGCACCTGCGTCGCGTGCCGTTTGGAAAGTCACTGCAGCCGCTTCATCGATGAGACGCACTTGGGCAGTGTCGTTGACCTTTCGTAAGCGCGACATGGTCCTCGACACTCGTTTAAAACAGTTGTTTACCATTCAATGAGAAATTGTTGCCATAAAACACGCAGTAATGTTTTTACGGTAATACTTCACTGTACCTTGGATGATTGCTCATATCTCGACGCTCGGTTGTTCGTTTTTCATGAAATTTAATTTGGTCATGTATTTTTGTTGGGCCTACTTCTATGTTGAATTTCAGCTAAATCCGTCCAACCAGTATTTCCCTAGGAGGGGGGGGGGTGCATATAGTTTTGATACACCCTGTACTTGCCGAACGAAATGCGAACTCGACTGCGCCATTCGCCGAACGCGCCAACGCTGGCATTGACGTCAAGAACGTACTCCTAGCGCTTGTCGCGTGTATAGCTCGTTCGAAGACGTTTCTTCTAGTTCAAATGGGAGGGCCTTCAAACTTGCGCCTGAGATAAGGACACACGGACGGAAGCGCATAAGAGGAGAGTCAGCACACTCCCAGCAATATACAGGGTGTCCCGCCATCCTGTCGCACCTTTTGTCAAAGCATAACTCGGGTCTGGGACAACCGATTAGAACTAAATTGTAAACACTTATAGCGAGTACTCCAAGATAGACTTTTGCTAAGTTTCAATAAAATTGGCTATACCGCTTCGAGGTTACACATTGTCACAGGGAAGAGCCGATATTTTTTATGGAGAGGTCAACCTGAGAGGCAGAAGAAGCTTACGGGTTGACTTTTTGGCGGTTTCTCAATCGTCGCTGCAAAATGCATTGTTCAGAAGGGCCAGTTCTCGCTGGTTTTCGCATTCGATGAGGACCAGCGCCCAGAGAGCCAGTTTCCTCAACTCATTTTAAGTCGCTTCAACAGTTCCTTGTTGGCGACTTTCTTTAGGGAAGAAATTCAACTTTAATCTGACTGACTGTTTCTTTTTCAATATCCACCTTGTGGAACTATTTAACTAGAAAGGCCCACATGTCTCACGTAAATTGGTGGCTCGAAGTTTTACTAAAAACAGATTTTTGAAATCTGTTTTTAGTAAACATACACTAGTACAAACTAGTACAAAAAACACAACAATTGGCTTGCAACGGTGTAACTTCAAAATGGCACAGCCGATTTGCTAGAAACTTTGCGAAAGTCTAAGCTAGACTACTTGCTATAAATCGGTTCTCCCTGGGATCAGATCTGATCCCACCACCTAATCCGGAGCTTTGGCTGGGCTATTCATCTATATAGCATGTTCTTAATTAATTCTCAAGCACCTTCGATATTTTCCGGAAAAACCTCCAGTCTCAACGAATTTGGCACAGACTTTAGTGCGTTCGCCAGTACGCGCGTCGGTCCAGCCTGCCAGCCAGCCACCCACTCCCCTCTGCTACCGGGCTACCCCACTACACAGAGGCAGGGTGCCATAGGGCAACGTTGACTCCTTTGGTTCTGTATTGGGCGGGGAGGGGATTGGGCGAATGGGTATCCCCCAGGGAAAGTTGTCCCACACAGCGGAGATGGAATCCCGCAGGGCACGGAAAGTATCCCACACGCGATGGAAGTTGACGCGCACAGCGGGGCAGCGGGGTAGGTACATGTGCGCAGTGCGTCCCTCTCGGCGTGTCTTTCTCGTGCTTCTTTCTTCTCGCGCAACGCTTGCACTCGTACAATGAGCACAACTCGCGGCTCAGTTCCTTGCAGTACTCGTGCACTGCGCGCCCGTCTGGTTGACGGACAACGAGGAGACGATTTCCATATTTCGTCACGCCAAATTCGGCTAACGGAAACTCCGACATGGCGTAACAACAATCAAATGCGCCGACTGATGGGATGAACGAGCGGACGCGGACGCGTCCAATTCAGTAGCTATCGCCCCCCCCCCCCCCATCGAACCAGTTTGTGACGCATGTTTCGTGCGTGCATGCCACGTAGAGTTGGGAAAAATACGTTTTGACTTTGGACCGACGTATTTTCTAAAAAAAAATACGTATCTTTTATATTTTTTTAGAGTACGTATGTACATGTACCATACATCATAGTAAGCCATCAGCGACCTGTTCACAGCTTAGAAATCGGTACATAAAGTAGGTCGAACGCAGTAAATGTTGTGTGTGTGTGTGTGTGTGTGTGTGTGTGTGCGCGCGCGCGCGCGCACGTGTGTGTGTGTGTGGGTGAGTGGGTCGGAAGCGCAGTAATGCGCGACCAGGAGATTTTTGGCATCCAACAAAGTCAGCAATGAGGGCACGCAGCAAACAAAGAACGCGATGCAGGGCGCGACGCAGAGATTGAGGGCGCGTAGAGAAGCTAGCAGTAGCAAAAAATCTAGCAGAACCAATTGTTGGGTCTGCGTCCGAAACTTACCGCAAGCGAAATCTAAGCGTCGTAAGAATATGTGATGTAAAACAAATCGTCTTGTGGTAAGTCTACCCCCACACAAGTCACATATGCTCTTCAATGTAGGGTACATTGATTAATGACAACAAATGTTCTATTATATACCGGGTTGACCCAACAAAATACAGGCTTACGACTCCGATTTACGACTATCACCTTACGATTACGACTACGACCGTACTTTTCAAAACAAAATACGTGTATTTTTTAAATACGTTTGAAAAAATACGCGCCCAACTCTAATGCCATGTGTACGTCAGATCATAAAGTACGCCAACTATAGACACTCTCCTTCCCTGGTTGTGCTGGATCATCTGCCATCATCGTCGGGATGGGGGCCCCGCAGAATTTTCCAACTCCCCCCCCCCCCTCCACCCAGAATTTTCCCAAGGGATTTTCACTCAGTCTAAAACGATAAAAGTGAGTAAATGTTGGTGTATTTCAGTGCTCTTCAGTGTTATATGACCATAAAACAGCTAAATAACACTGTTTAGACCCTATTTATACCCTTTTTAACCAAAAAGTACAAGTATAACTCAAAGAATGGCCAGCTACCCCCCACTTTTTGTTCCACACCCCCCCCCAGAATTTGGCCATTTATCCCCCCCCCTCCAGTCTTCCAGACCCAGTTACAGGTATGTCATCGTCATCACCAGCAGGGAGATGAAGAAGAATGGTTCAACAAATCCCGTGGGGGGGGGGGGGGGTGAAATGTATGTGGGTTGTGAGGTCAATTCATTAGCGGGCTTGACAATCGAACTCAGACATCATCGATGTATGTATGTATGTATGTAAAACATCTGCAGGGAAAATTAACGAGGGGTCGAAATCATACATGTAACCGGGTTTTTGAAGTGGGGGGGGGGGGGTCTGAGAGACTTCTGGGGGGGGGGGCGTGGGGGGGGGGGGTACTCAGATTTGAAGAGGGAGGGGGTCCCAGAAGGGAAAAAAATGTTCCAAAATAGTGTCTAAATAGGCACTTTTCAGTCAAAAATAGGTCAAAAATGCCTTAAAATAGGCTATAAATAGCGTTATTTTGCTGTTTTAAGGCCAAAATACACTGAGAAAGGCAAAAAGTACACTACTTTGTACAATTGTTGGCAAGTTGGAAAACTTCAGGAAAATTCTGGGGGGGGTCTGGGGGGGGGCTGGGGAGGGGTAAAATTCTGGCTGGGGGGCGGGCACCCCCCCCCCAGTTACAGGTATGGGCGAAATGTAGAGTCGCGCTTGATCGACTCATGCAGAACCCAACACGAACTCGACAGCGACATTTGCAAAACGCGCGCAGTGTATAGGACTGGCCAGCATCGACGTCAAGGACCTACTAGAGCACCGTACTCGTGAACTTTACTGAACTGCCACTCTACTCACGTGCCAATCTCTTTGGACATTCATCGCAGAACTGCGCAGAACTTCAACGCACCCAACAGCCGCGCAGCAGTCACTCGGCAAAACAATGGCCGCGTCCGCAGGCACGCACGCACGTACGCATGCACGCGCGCACGTGAACTCACCCATGCGCGCGCTACACTAAACTAAGCCTAAGCCTATTGAAGGTGCGTGGACGCGTTGTTTTAGCTTACCGTAAACCCAATAATTAGCCCCCCGGGGGCTAATTTTTTCGTTCGAGCTCTAGGAGGGTGTATAATTATGGGGGGGGGCTAATTATAGGGGGGGGGCTTATAAACTGGAAGTGTCGATGAGTGGGAAGATGTGTGGGCAAAATGGCGCGTGGAGGCGATTTTTAAGGGAAAAAGGCGCTGTGCACACACGTTGGTACACTCTAACACACTCTCACACAGTCTCACATGCACATCGTGTACATACATACACATACGCGACCATACATACACCCAGACATGGAAACATGTGCCTTTTAGACGATGGTTCATTTAGGGAGGGGGCGTAATTATAGGGGGGGCGGGCCCGTGTTAACTCAAAGTGGTCTTGGGAGGGTGTATTATTATAGGGGGGGGGGCTAATTATAGGGGGGGGCTAATTATAGGGTTTACGGTATTACTGTAGAGAATTGAGTACTTACAAATGCGCTGTGTGCACGTGTATGCGCCGTGACGTACGTGCACCCGCAATAGCTCAATCGAATCCTCGCGACCCCGAGATGGTCATGGGTAAGGTCGATTTTTGATATGCAAATTCATGCCATAGTGACGGCGCATTTTCAAATGTTGCAGCAGAGAATTGCATATCAAATGACTCGGCTAGATATGAAATGCGAAATGATATGGCAATAGAAAATGAACCATGCAACAAGCCATCTGCAAGCCTAAAAAAAAAAAAAAAAAAAATTAAAATAAATTAGCGAAGTAAATAACGATTAATTCCCGTCTGGCAGAGCCAATTCTTGTTTCGGGCCCTACCGTTGACAAGAATTGGCTGTCCACAGGGGGGCCCTCGTCAGAACGAGCCCTGTGGATCAGATACGTACGCGCGTGGTCCGGTTACCAATATCGAAAAGCTTCCGGATGAATTGACCGCCCACGTAGTGGTCGAAATCCTTGAGAGGGAACATGGGACGTAGGGCAAAGGCCGAACCGCTGCAGTGAGACTGGAAGCAGTAGAGTAGACAGTGAACTTAGACGTGGACCCCATCTGCTATTGTAAAACAAATAGGAGCTCAAATAGCAAACTACAAAAATCCAAACCAAAAAGAAAATTACATTGGAGAAAGCGCAGGTGCCATTATAAGTGTGGGCGTGCTGAGTTCCCAAGATCAGCCCCCAAAGTTCTTGGCAAATTCTGTTAAACGAGTTTTGTGGACCGATGAGCTGGCAGTAGCAGAACGGACACTACCTACAGTATCCAAGATAGATACGCATGAGAAAGCATGTATGAATTGCGTTCTAATTAAACTGAACAAAACATTAGCTTAAAGGGCATTAAAAGATAACCATTGGATTACTACTGACCATAGTCAGAACAAAGTTATTGCAATTGCGAGTTTACATCCGAGAGTAACTTTTGTATGTACTTAAGAGTGGACTTAGAGTTGCTGGCACACAGAGAACACCAGAGGGCACTATACCGCAATGCAAAAGTTAGAAGGGAAGCAACCAAAAATTCAGTCGGGAAACCCCTTCCAGAGAAGGTTACGAGAATGTCCCTTGCCCGTTTATAGAAAGCTTCAGGGTAACTTGAAATTCTACCCATCCTAATCAGCTGACTGATCAGAATGCCTTTATGCAAATTGCTTGGAACATTACTATCCATGTATGTATAACGGACCACTTCGAAATTGAACAGATCCGTTTTCTGGAAGACAGAAGAATTTACAATTCCAGTGCCTGCATCTATATGCAAATCCAAATCCAAAAAAGGAACATTCTGACCGGAACCAGTGATTTCCAGAGTGAGAGATTCATGATAGATATTGTCCATAAAAGGCTTCACATCCTGTTCATTGAGCACCAAAATGTCATCCACATACCTGCAGATCTTTAGGCCATGATGCACGTATTTTTTACAGTAATTAAACTCCATCATGGACAGAGTTAAATCGGCCAATAAAGGAGAGGCGTTTCCCCCCATAGGAACACCCTTGATCTGACGGAATGGAACACCAGCAAAAACAACAAACGTTTCATGCAGCACAGTGGCAATTAAATCCTTAACATCAATTTTTGAGTAGCATTTGCCATGACCCTCATTGACAAATTTACAGAAGCCATTGCTACCCACAGACAAATAGTCTTTCTTGGCATTACTAAAACACATATCAACCAATTGGTATAGATTGGACTGGATGACATTATGCGGCAAATTAGTAAACAATGTAGCAAAATCTGCAGTGACCAAGTACTCGACTGCATTTTTCTGCTGGAGAAACTGTAAAGCCTTGTATGAGTTGTCTATGGACCAAAACATATTGCCACCACCCCTGCTAACTATAACTGCACAATAGTTTTGCAAAAAGCGTTTAAAATGTTTCAAAATATGTAGTAGTAACACAGAAATTGGCTTTATCGAACTCTTTTTCGCCCCAGCTATAAAACGGAATTTATATGGATTTTTGTGCAATTTCGCATTTGCAAAAATACGAGGCAATGTCATGTTACAAGAGGAGATAGGAACATTGAAGGTTTTGCAAGCCTTAGTGTGCCTGTCAAGAATGTCTTCAGCAAGGGATGGAACCATTTTGTATACATCATTACCCACAATAGATGGAACACCATTAACAAAATCGACACCCAATTCCTTGCAAAAGGCCATTACATAAAATTTTTTACAAATAAAAACGTAATTATTGGCTGCCTTATCTGCAGGGACAATGACAAATTGTTTGTGCAGATCCTTTAGGGCTAGCAATAAATGTTTAAATTCATTATTTGAGTAATTTCCCTCTATAGATGAAGATGGGGTACACTGAAATGTAAACTTCGAAAAATATTTGCAAAATCTTAAAGAAATAATTTCCGAATATTTGTCAAAGCAATAATTATGATGCCTCTTAGAGAGTTTGGCCAGATAAGCGGATATGCCATTATAATATGCCTGAAAAATGTCCTCAGTTTTACAACCCAAATTTAAGCGAAAGTTAGCCCCCTTGGCCAGGATACTCCTCAATTTTAAATTGCCAACCAGATTGAGATTGCCTGTAAAGACATGACCCAAGGGGTGATATTGATATGGAGAACAATGACAGTGGCAAGAAGAGTTAAGCAATGCTTTAAGATTTTCAATATTGAGTTGCTTTAAAAAAGAACCATAATTGTAAACAGAAACGGAAAATGGTTCAGTATAAGAATAAACAACTCTAACTCTATGCCTTAGGCTAACTGGGATTGGGTTTTCTCTTCTGACATCTGATGAATTCAAAATTGCATTTATTGAAAAATGCTCCATAATTGGGTTCAAATATTGCAAAGGAATGCAGTCAAATTTACCCTTATATGTATCTTTTCCCTTGCTTGAGCTTTTAAAATAGCCAGCCAAAAATCCAAGGTACATTAATTTTAAGTCAGAATAGATATTCAATTTTGAAAGATGGTTCAAGCCATGCAAAAGGGACCGTTTATTTTGAGACCTTAGAAATGTATAAACGCGATATCCCAGTTGAGATTCAGACTGATTGAAAATGCTGAGCAGCTCATTTAACACATCCCCATTAATTTTTCTATTGGTGCGCTTTTTGTGCTTGGTTTTAGCTCTAACCCTAGTGCTTACTGGTGTACAAAAATAGGGTTGACCCTTTGAGTGCATAGGATTTGAGCCTTTAGTGATATTACCATAACCTTGTATACAGTCATTGAGCCCATAAGGGTAGGCTGTGTTAAGGACCCGAATCCAAAAGTTTTCTCTGTCAGTAATACGCAAACCAGCTGCAGGCTGCTCCAATATTCTAACACTCATGTTGTCCAAGCCATGGCCATGCTGCGAAAAATGTTTCACAAGCTGTGTACCCAAAGAGTTTTTGAGAATGGACCTTCGATGCTCTAGAATCCTACTTTTTAATTTTCGTGAGGTTTGGCCAACATATTGAATGTTACATTTCCTGCAGGTGATTAGGTAGACTACATTAGCCGTATTACAATTAACAGGGCCATCCAGGGTAGGACAAAATTTGGTATTAGTAGAGTACGATTTTATTAGCAAAGTTGAATCAATAAAATTACAGGTAATGCAATTTCCCTCGCATTTGAGTGTAGGAAACCCCACACAATTGTTGACCAATTTAAATTCAGTCTTCCCTTCATCCGACAAACAGCATACTGTGGCCACACCATCAACATTAGCCGGCCCGGCTCGTAATACAGGGTGGTACGCGGGGCCAGAAGTCCCACCCTGGGGGGATGAAGCGGCCCCCATCCTATCATGAGTTCGATTCCTGTAGCAACTTGTCATAATTTTTGAGGGTGGACTGGGTACAACAGCGGGCGCCCAATACGCTGAGGGGGGCCACGGAAACTAAGCTACAGGACCCCATCAAATTATTGTGCCATAACTTAAAACTGGTAGTCCTGAAGAGGACTGTTGGGTTGGGAAATGGGGGGGGGGAAGAAGTAGCTGGTGGATAGCCGTGCTACCCTTACAAATTGCCACAGCATAGTACAGAGAAATAAATGCTAATTGGTTTCCTGGCAAAATAAAGAGCAAAACCACGCTCTCCAGAACCACTAACAAGCAACAAGGATAGTCTCATCCTGAGAAATAGCGAGTTCGCCATTTGTTTGTAACCCTTCGATCAGCCTACTGTCTACTACGTCAAGCGGCAAAATGTAATGGACATTGGGAGACTATGCATGACCACACACCGTACAATAGACCGACAAAGAAAGGTGTTACCCGACCCCGAAGGGAACGAGTTTTCAGCCATCCGAACCCCGGAGGGACGGAATTAAAACAAGCCCTGGAAGGGCGCCAAAGGAGTGTGCAATACGTGCATGCACCCGACCCCGAAGGGAACGAGTTTTCAGCATCCGAACCCCGGAGGGACGGAATTAAGCCACCCCCTCCCAAAGGAGGGAGCTTAAAACGAGCCCTAGAAGGGCGCAAAAAAAAAAGGTATGCGAATACACTACACCAACCCTGTAGGAGGGTTACATAAAAGTATACAAAAGCGCTATACAGCCAGACGGGCAGTCCTAGAAAACTGATAAAAAATAAAATAAAGCAATAAAATCAGAACATAAAATAAAATTAACAAAGAGCTTAATGCGATAAAAGTTATACCAAACAATAGGGTTTGATCGGAAATTGAAAATTATAAATGCAAAACAAATTTTTGGAGAAATTGACATGGTATGAACAAAAAAGTTAAATCAATTAAATTTACACACCGATCCAGGTATCGGAGCCGGCCAGGCCTGGCGTCACAATACCCGATCGGATTTTGTAATATGAAATGCGAAATGATATGGCAATAGAAAATGAACCATGCAACAAGCCATCTGCAAGCCTAAAAAAAAAAAAAAAAAAATTAAAATAAATTAGCGAAGTAAATAACGATTAATTCCCGTCTGGCAGAGCCAATTCTTGTTTCGGGCCCTACCGTTGACAAGAATTGGCTGTCCACAGGGGGGCCCTCGTCAGAACGAGCCCTGTGGATCAGATACGTACGCGCGTGGTCCGGTTACCAATATCGAAAAGCTTCCGGATGAATTGACCGCCCACGTAGTGGTCGAAATCCTTGAGAGGGAACATGGGACGTAGGGCAAAGGCCGAACCGCTGCAGTGAGACTGGAAGCAGTAGAGTAGACAGTGAACTTAGACGTGGACCCCATCTGCTATTGTAAAACAAATAGGAGCTCAAATAGCAAACTACAAAAATCCAAACCAAAAAGAAAATTACATTGGAGAAAGCGCAGGTGCCATTATAAGTGTGGGCGTGCTGAGTTCCCAAGATCAGCCCCCAAAGTTCTTGGCAAATTCTGTTAAACGAGTTTTGTGGACCGATGAGCTGGCAGTAGCAGAACGGACACTACCTACAGTATCCAAGATAGATACGCATGAGAAAGCATGTATGAATTGCGTTCTAATTAAACTGAACAAAACATTAGCTTAAAGGGCATTAAAAGATAACCATTGGATTACTACTGACCATAGTCAGAACAAAGTTATTGCAATTGCGAGTTTACATCCGAGAGTAACTTTTGTATGTACTTAAGAGTGGACTTAGAGTTGCTGGCACACAGAGAACACCAGAGGGCACTATACCGCAATGCAAAAGTTAGAAGGGAAGCAACCAAAAATTCAGTCGGGAAACCCCTTCCAGAGAAGGTTACGAGAATGTCCCTTGCCCGTTTATAGAAAGCTTCAGGGTAACTTGAAATTCTACCCATCCTAATCAGCTGACTGATCAGAATGCCTTTATGCAAATTGCTTGGAACATTACTATCCATGTATGTATAACGGACCACTTCGAAATTGAACAGATCCGTTTTCTGGAAGACAGAAGAATTTACAATTCCAGTGCCTGCATCTATATGCAAATCCAAATCCAAAAAAGGAACATTCTGACCGGAACCAGTGATTTCCAGAGTGAGAGATTCATGATAGATATTGTCCATAAAAGGCTTCACATCCTGTTCATTGAGCACCAAAATGTCATCCACATACCTGCAGATCTTTAGGCCATGATGCACGTATTTTTTACAGTAATTAAACTCCATCATGGACAGAGTTAAATCGGCCAATAAAGGAGAGGCGTTTCCCCCCATAGGAACACCCTTGATCTGACGGAATGGAACACCAGCAAAAACAACAAACGTTTCATGCAGCACAGTGGCAATTAAATCCTTAACATCAATTTTTGAGTAGCATTTGCCATGACCCTCATTGACAAATTTACAGAAGCCATTGCTACCCACAGACAAATAGTCTTTCTTGGCATTACTAAAACACATATCAACCAATTGGTATAGATTGGACTGGATGACATTATGCGGCAAATTAGTAAACAATGTAGCAAAATCTGCAGTGACCAAGTACTCGACTGCATTTTTCTGCTGGAGAAACTGTAAAGCCTTGTATGAGTTGTCTATGGACCAAAACATATTGCCACCACCCCTGCTAACTATAACTGCACAATAGTTTTGCAAAAAGCGTTTAAAATGTTTCAAAATATGTAGTAGTAACACAGAAATTGGCTTTATCGAACTCTTTTTCGCCCCAGCTATAAAACGGAATTTATATGGATTTTTGTGCAATTTCGCATTTGCAAAAATACGAGGCAATGTCATGTTACAAGAGGAGATAGGAACATTGAAGGTTTTGCAAGCCTTAGTGTGCCTGTCAAGAATGTCTTCAGCAAGGGATGGAACCATTTTGTATACATCATTACCCACAATAGATGGAACACCATCAACAAAATCGACACCCAATTCCTTGCAAAAGGCCATTACATAAAATATTTTACAAATAAAAACGTAATTATTGGCTGCCTTATCTGCAGGGACAATGACAAATTGTTTGTGCAGATCCTTTAGGGCTAGCAATAAATGTTTAAATTCATTATTTGAGTAATTTCCCTCTATAGATGAAGATGGGGTACACTGAAATGTAAACTTCGAAAAATATTTGCAAAATCTTAAAGAAATAATTTCCGAATATTTGTCAAAGCAATAATTATGATGCCTCTTAGAGAGTTTGGCCAGATAAGCGGATATGCCAAATGTTGCAGCAGAGAATTGCATATCAAATGACTCGGCTAGATGTCACGAGTCATTTGCATGTGCTCCCACATAATTATGCAAATGCATACTGTAAGTGTGGTGAATTGTATCTCTCCTAATTGGAAAATGGAAAATGAACTGTGCATTGATAAATTGCATATCAAATCAAATGACTCGCCTTGGCATCACGAGTCATTTGCATGTGCTCCTGCATAATTATGCAAACATGCATACTGTAAGTGTGGTACATTGCATCTTGCCTAATTAGAAAATGGAAAATGAACTGCACATTGATGAATTGCATATCAAATGACTTGGCTAGATGTTACGAGTCAGTTGCGCATGCTCCTGCATAATTATGCAAATGATACTGTGAGCGCAGTACATTGAATCTTGCCTAATTGAAAAATGCAAAATGTACTGTGCATTGATGAGTTGCATATCAACATGACTTGGCTAGATGTCACAAGTCATTTGCACATGCTCCCGCATAATTATGCAGCTGAATACTGTAAGTGTGATACATTGTATCTCACCAAACTGGGAAATGGCAAATGAACTCCTCATGGATGAATTGCATACCAAATGACTCGCCTCAGCATCACGAGTCATTTGTGCATGCTCCTGCATAATTATGCAAATGCATACTGTATGTGTGATACATTGTCCTGCCCAACGTGGTGAACGCCAATCGCGATCAATAGAGCAGCAGTGAATTTGGCGCCACCAACTGTCAACAGGGTGAACGCCCATTGCGAATTTGCGATCAACAGAGCAGCAGTAAATTTGGCACTACAGACTGTCAATGGGGTGAACGCCCATCATGATCAGAGCAGCAACAAATTTGGCACTACCAACTGTCAACGGGGTAAACGCCCATTTCGATCAACAGAGCAGCAGTAAATTTGGTGCTACCAACTGTCAACAGAGTGAACGCCCATCACGATCAACAGAACAGCAGTGAATTAGGTGCCCCCAACTGTCAACAAAGTGAACGCCCATCGCGATTAACAGAGCAGCAGTGAATTTGGTGCACAAATTTGCCACGACAAACTGTCAATGTGCTGCATGCCATTCCTGATCAATACAATGAAGCTATGTGATGATTATGGGCATTAACATCACACATGTAAACCATTTGTTGCGTGCCTTAATGTATACACATGACAGCCAAAGGCCGCATGCGCCTCTAGTTAGCCTCAAAGCGCTAGTTGTAGGGTTTATGGTAATTAATGAAAAGACCCTGTAGGTAATCGACAATACAAAAGAAAATCAGCTGGCTTTTTTACTGACATCACTATTGAAACCATTGCAATGTCAAGGCCAAGGGTCCCTCTTTCACTAGGGCACCCTGGCCTGACACTCGTCCTGCGACGCTGACAGTGATGCCGAAATCCCACACTCTTCCCTGAGAGGAGTGGGGATTATTCCTGCCTGTCTGCTCTGCTCAGCAAGGCGCGTCGACACCTGTCGACTCAGGCACCTGTCTACTGGATGAAGGGAAAGTTTGCCTTGCCTAATAAGTGTTACCGGACGCGAAGTTGACGCACTCAGGGCACTGGTGAACGTTACCACAAGGGCCGACGTCCGCAGCTGCCAAGAGACGAACTTCGATCGACCCAGACGACCACGCAGGCAGACAGACAGACTTCCACAACACACGCCGAGACTGAAGGTTCTGAAGGCCAAGCTCAAACACTCTCCACAAAGCTGTGTGCACGCCACACTCCACGCTCGCCTGCCCTCGCTGCTGCCGCCCTCGATGTCGCTGCACCACGCGCTCTTGCCCTGCCGCAGCCCACGACTTCCTCTTGAGGGGGAAACTCACCTTCTTCTGGCGCCGGGTCACGCGCAAAAGAAAATAGGGCGCTCCTACCTACACGCGCTCACGCTCACGCACACGCACTACCTCACTACCTGGGGCTCAAGGAGGGGGGGGGGGGAAAGGAATGCTCGCTATCCCCAGCCTGGGTCCGAGCTCGCTCAGGGACTTTCCGACTCTACGCGGCTCCTAAGGAGGGGAATCGACAAAAGTCGCCGCTCCAAAGGGGGGAATCGACAAAAGTGACGACGCTTCTACAGGGGATACGTTGGGGAGAAGCGACGCCTGGCGGATTTACAGGCGAAACACACGCTTAAGCACACGCGCGTCCTACGAAAATTAGCGAAATCGACACGCGCGTGACACCCTCGCTGGACATTGGTCAGTCGACCTCGATGCGACCAATCACTGCGCGTATCGATCTTCTTGCGTGCTTAAGGCCACAGTAGCGCGAAACCATTCTATGGACTAACCATTTCCGCGCCAGCTAGGGGTGGGACTTAGTCTTAAGCACCGACATGTTGCGACTTTAGTCGCGACATTACAGCCCCCCCCCCCCGGTCCGTATTCGAAACTCCGTTCGAAAAAATCCAAGTTTTCCAGGGGACTGCACCAGGGTTCGGCAAAGCTTCCGCATCAAAAACTGGCTAAAGCCACAAAAATCCGCCAAAAAACGACGACACACGCACATACACAAGACAATGCCTAGGCCCGTGCTGTCATTACTCGTACGAAGTCGCAAGTACCACTTCATGGGTCTGACGCGGACGGTTAGACTATGCGACGCATCCTCCCGCAACTTCCCATACTTTCACTTCAGCACGTCCAAGTCGGCCTCCTACTCCTTCCATGAGTTGCTGTCTATGAGTTCCAGCAACTCCTCCTCCACGTAACCAAAAAATCCAAGAGTTAGGTGCACAGCTAGCAGTCCAGCGGCATTGACACAATGCAGTTTCCTGCCTGGCCCCAGCAACTTCAGACACCTTGACAGTCGCCAGTCCATATGCCTCCGCGCTGGTACTAGCGTGCTCAACCAACCCTCAAAAAAGTCTCCTCACATGACCCGCACCGACCTCCCAACCATTCACCGCTGATTCCCAGTTCTTCCAAGTTCCAGCCAGGCACGCACTCATACCTTACATGCACATCACAACAGAAACTCGCGCCACCATCATGCAGTCAACTACCTCCAAAAGGACATGGGATAGCGACGCAACACAAGTACACAAATTTCCAAGACAATTCGCAACACGCCAATCTCGAGCTTCCACTTACTCTCGCGAATCGCCTCGTACAATGCCTTACTCTCGATCTTCAGCCAATTCAATGGCAATGGGGAAGTGCACTGGACAGATGGCTCGCGTGTGGGCACAACAAACGCACTGTAGCTACCCACGGGAAACGTTCCCACCGAACGCGCAACCATTATCGAGACAGTCAATGACACAGTGTCCAGCCCCCAAACATGCCTACCCACAGACTGTTTTCCAACGTCGAGCAGCCGCAAAAATGCACGCCCTTCCAGTGGCGCCAAGACAATAGTGCCTTGCACATTGTCACTCGTCAAAAACCAGATATGATTCAGACCACAGAGACAAGTTTTCCACGTGACGCGTTCCCACACAGGAATACGCAAATTTCGCTCAAGACGAACTAGCCCAGCAACGTCATCCTGCTTGACGCCCGTCGCTGTCTCTTGCAATTCCTGGGAAAGCTGCGCCACGTATTTGTCTCTATGCTCTGAGCGGAACTCCTCACTTTGCCACTGCTCATGCTGACCGCTCTGCACCCCCATCTGCTCTTCGGCATCCTCCATCAAAGTGGCGTGTATGCCTCTGGAGGGACCAACGAGATCGTGCGGCCTGGGACTTCCCCACCTTGGGCCCCTCCCTCAACACCACTTTTAGTGAGCACTGGCTCCTCGCTTCCCATACTACTGTCGGCCGTAGCCTCCGTCCCTGACTCTGACTCTACCGATGGCTCATCTAGCTGCTCAGCGGACTCTACAAACTCAGCGGGCTCGCTACAGCTCAACTGCCTTGTATGAGCTTCTCCTCCTCGAGGCGCGCTGACTTCTTGGAGCTTGCTTGGCGATGTCGCCCTCAGCTCGCCCCGGCCGATGCTCTCCAAAGGGCTCGTCCTGGTCGACCAACTGCGCCACCTCGCCCGCTTGCGCGACCGTCTGCCCAGCTCGCCACCGCTCGCCACCTTGACGTCGCCCACTGAGCGCTCGACCGCCAACCGTTGCACGCTCGCCGAATCGAGTCTAGGTGCAACAAAAGTCGCCCCCCGCGGCCCCTGCCACACTAGGAACGCCTTGACAGGCGCGTCAGGAGAGGGCACCATGGTAGCTTGCGTCTGTGGGACCACAGACTGCGGGACCTGGCCCCCCGACGCCCCCGGGTCTGCCAACAAGTCCACTGTCATAGCCGATGATGCTGAACTGGGGGCGGAGCGGAGCCACTCCCTGTACTGGCCTGGGCAAACCCCCCTCCTGCTCCTCCTTGACGTTTGGCATCCCTGGCGACCATCCCTGTCTCCACGTGAGAGTCGATTCCCTGGCCGGCGACTCCGTCGCGGCCATCTCCGCACCATTCCCAAACAACAAACCTGGTTCCAAGCCAACCACCGACTCCACGCTACTCACCTCGTCCTTACTTAGCATCACGCCTCGCATGCCCCTAGTGGATATTCCGGTGCCTTCTTGACAGAATGCGCCATAGCATCCACGCCGCCGCCTGGCCCTTTTCTTGGCCCACTTGGTGTTACCCATCTGCGGTCTGGCAAAGGGCATGTGGGGCTTACCCAACTTCAACCTCTCAGACGACACCTCCTCCGCAGAAGCTAAGTGGCAAACCATCCTCGGCCTCTCATTGTCAGAGAGCTGGACGTCCCGGCTCCTCCCCGCGGGAAGTCCACCACCGTCCCTGACTGACTGGTCACACTCCTTCAACTCAGCCTTGGTTGGTTCCGCCAACTTCTTCAGCGAGAGAGACGTTTTGGCGCTCCGAACGCTCGCCTCACCCACCGCCACTTGCGTCAGCCACCCATCCGCGCTCAACGCAATACCGACGCATCACGTTCATCAGGTGCTGACCCATCGACTCAGGCAAAGACTCCATCCCTCTGCCTCCGATTCGCTGGCCCGTACTCTCCGATGACTTCCGAAACTCAAAACGCACGCCATCCATGATGCTCAGCCCGTCTGGCGCGGTCTCTCTCTGAGAAGTTGGGGAAAAGGTGAGTTGAGGAGTGTGAGTAGTAGGGGGTGGTGGTTGGGGGGGGGGGCGAGTCTCTGAATGGAGGGAGGTGGTTTGACTTTGCTTTGGGGGGGTGTGTTGGAGGTTGAGGGGAGCCCCACATGCCCTTTGCCAGACGCAGGATGGGTAACCCAAGTGGGCAGAAAAGGGCCAGGCGGCGGCGTGGATGCTATGGCGCATTTGTCAAGAAGGCACCGGGAATATCCACTAGGGGCATGCGAGGCGTGATGCTAAGTAAGGACGAGGTGAGTAGCGTGGAGTCGGTGGTTGGCTTGGAACAGGTTTGTTGTTTGGGAATGGTGCGGAGATGGCCGGACGGAGTCGCCGGCCAGGGATCGACTCTCACGTGGAGACAGGGATGGTCGCCAGGGATGCCAAACGTCAAGGAGGAGCAGGAGGGGGGGTTGCCCAGGCAGTACAGGGAGTGGCTCCCTCCGCCCCCAGTTCAGCATCATCGGCTATACAGTGGACTTGTTGGCAGACCCGGGGGCGTCGGGGCCAGGTCCCGCAGTCTGTGGTCCCACAGACGAGCTACATGGTGCCCTCTCCTACGCGCCTGTCGGCGTCCTAGTGTGGCAGGGGCCGCGGGGGGACTTTTGTTGACCTACTCGATTGGCGAGCGTGCAACGGTTGGCGGTCGAGCGCTCAGTGGGCGACGTCAAGGTGGCGAGGCGGTGGCGAGCTGGGCAGACGGTCGCGCAAGGCGGGCGAGGTGGCGCAGTTGGTCGACCAGGACGAGCCCTTTGGAGAGCATCGGCCGGGGCGAGCTGAGGGCGACATCGCCAAGCAAGCTCCAAGAAGTCAGCGCGCCTCGAGGAGGAGAAGCTCATACAAGGCAGTTGAGCTGTAGCGAGCCCGCTGAGTTTGTAGAGTCCGCTGAGCAGCTAGATGAGCCATCGGTAGAGTCAGAGTCAGGGACGGAGGCTACGGCCGACAGTAGTATGGGAAGCGAGGAGCCAGTGCTCACTAAAAGTGGTGTTGAGGGAGGGGCCCAAGGTGGGGAAGTCCCAGGCCGCACGATCTCGTTGGTCCCTCCAGAGGCATACACGCCACTTTGATGGAGGATGCCGAAGAGCAGATGGGGGTGCAGAGCGGTCAGCATGAGCAGTGGCAAAGTGAGGAGTTCCGCTCAGAGCATAGAGACAAATACGTGGCGCAGCTTTCCCAGGAATTGCAAGAGACAGCGACGGGCGTCAAGCAGGATGACGTTGCTGGGCTAGTTCGTCTTGAGCGAAATTTGCGTATTCCTGTGTGGGAACGCGTCACGTGGAAAACTTGTCTCTGTGGTCTGAATCATATCTGGTTTTTGACGAGTGACAATGTGCAAGGCACTATTGTCTTGGCGCCACTGGAAGGGCGTGCATTTTTGCGGCTGCTCGACGTTGGAAAACAGTCTGTGGGTAGGCATGTTTGGGGGCTGGACACTGTGTCATTGACTGTCTCGATAATGGTTGCGCGTTCGGTGGGAACGTTTCCCGTGGGTAGCTACAGTGCGTTTGTTGTGCCCACACGCGAGCCATCTGTCCAGTGCACTTCCCCATTGCCATTGAATTGGCTGAAGATCGAGAGTAAGGCATTGTACGAGGCGATTCGCGAGAGTAAGTGGAAGCTCGAGATTGGCGTGTTGCGAATTGTCTTGGAAATTTGTGTACTTGTGTTGCGTCGCTATCCCATGTCCTTTTGGAGGTAGTTGACTGCATGATGGTGGCGCGAGTTTCTGTTGTGATGTGCATGTAAGGTATGAGTGCGTGCCTGGCTGGAACTTGGAAGAACTGGGAATCAGCGGTGAATGGTTGGGAGGTCGGTGCGGGTCATGTGAGGAGACTTTTTTGAGGGTTGGTTGAGCACGCTAGTACCAGCGCGGAGGCATATGGACTGGCGACTGTCAAGGTGTCTGAAGTTGCTGGGGCCAGGCAGGAAACTGCATTGTGTCAATGCCGCTGGACTGCTAGCTGTGCACCTAACTCTTGGATTTTTTGGTTACGTGGAGGAGGAGTTGCTGGAACTCATAGACAGCAACTCATGGAAGGAGTAGGAGGCCGACTTGGACGTGCTGAAGTGAAAGTATGGGAAGTTGCGGGAGGATGCGTCGCATAGTCTAACCGTCCGCGTCAGACCCATGAAGTGGTACTTGCGACTTCGTACGAGTAATGACAGCACGGGCCTAGGCATTGTCTTGTGTATGTGCGTGTGTCGTCGTTTTTTGGCGGATTTTTGTGGCTTTAGCCAGTTTTTGATGCGGAAGCTTTGCCGAACCCTGGTGCAGTCCCCTGGAAAACTTGGATTTTTTCGAACGGAGTTTCGAATACGGACCGGGGGGGGGGGGGCTGTAATGTCGCGACTAAAGTCGCAACATGTCGGTGCTTAAGACTAAGTCCCACCCCTAGCTGGCGCGGAAATGGTTAGTCCATAGAATGGTTTCGCGCTACTGTGGCCTTAAGCACGCAAGAAGATCGATACGCGCAGTGATTGGTCGCATCGAGGTCGACTGACCAATGTCCAGCGAGGGTGTCACGCGCGTGTCGATTTCGCTAATTTTCGTAGGACGCGCGTGTGCTTAAGCGTGTGTTTCGCCTGTAAATCCGCCAGGCGTCGCTTCTCCCCAACGTATCCCCTGTAGAAGCGTCGTCACTTTTGTCGATTCCCCCCTTTGGAGCGGCGACTTTTGTCGATTCCCCTCCTTAGGAGCCGCGTAGAGTCGGAAAGTCCCTGAGCGAGCTCGGACCCAGGCTGGGGATAGCGTGCATTCCTTTCCCCCCCCCCCCCTCCTTGAGCCCCAGGTAGTGAGGTAGTGCGTGTGCGTGAGCGTGAGCGCGTGTAGGTAGGAGCGCCCTATTTTCTTTTGCGCGTGACCCGGCGCCAGAAGAAGGTGAGTTTCCCCCTCAAGAGGAAGTCGTGGGCTGCGGCAGGGCAAGAGCGCGTGGTGCAGCGACATCGAGGGCGGCAGCAGCGAGGGCAGGCGAGCGTGGAGTGTGGCGTGCACACAGCTTTGTGGAGAGTGTTTGAGCTTGGCCTTCAGAACCTTCAGTCTCGGCGTGTGTTGTGGAAGTCTGTCTGTCTGCCTGCGTGGTCGTCTGGGTCGATCGAAGTTCGTCTCTTGGCAGCTGCGGACGTCGGCCCTTGTGGTAACGTTCACCAGTGCCCTGAGTGCGTCAACTTCGCGTCCGGTAACACTTATTAGGCAAGGCAAACTTTCCCTTCATCCAGTAGACAGGTGCCTGAGTCGACAGGTGTCGACGCGCCTTGCTGAGCAGAGCAGACAGGCAGGAATAATCCCCACTCCTCTCAGGGAAGAGTGTGGGATTTCGGCATCACTGTCAGCGTCGCAGGACGAGTGTCAGGCCAGGGTGCCCTAGTGAAAGAGGGACCCTTGGCCTTGACATTGCAATGGTTTCAATAGTGATGTCAGTAAAAAAGCCAGCTGATTTTCTTTTGTATTGTCGATTACCTACAGGGTCTTTTCATTAATTACCATAAACCCTACAACTAGCGCTTTGAGGCTAACTAGAGGCGCATGCGGCCTTTGGCTGTCATGTGTATACATTAAGGCACGCAACAAATGGTTTACATGTGTGATGTTAATGCCCATAATCATCACATAGCTTCATTGTATTGATCAGGAATGGCATGCAGCACATTGACAGTTTGTCGTGGCAAATTTGTGCACCAAATTCACTGCTGCTCTGTTAATCGCGATGGGCGTTCACTTTGTTGACAGTTGGGGGCACCTAATTCACTGCTGTTCTGTTGATCGTGATGGGCGTTCACTCTGTTGACAGTTGGTAGCACCAAATTTACTGCTGCTCTGTTGATCGAAATGGGCGTTTACCCCGTTGACAGTTGGTAGTGCCAAATTTGTTGCTGCTCTGATCATGATGGGCGTTCACCCCATTGACAGTCTGTAGTGCCAAATTTACTGCTGCTCTGTTGATCGCAAATTCGCAATGGGCGTTCACCCTGTTGACAGTTGGTGGCGCCAAATTCACTGCTGCTCTATTGATCGCGATTGGCGTTCACCACGTTGGGCAGGACAATGTATCACACATACAGTATGCATTTGCATAATTATGCAGGAGCATGCACAAATGACTCGTGATGCTGAGGCGAGTCATTTGGTATGCAATTCATCCATGAGGAGTTCATTTGCCATTTCCCAGTTTGGTGAGATACAATGTATCACACTTACAGTATTCAGCTGCATAATTATGCGGGAGCATGTGCAAATGACTTGTGACATCTAGCCAAGTCATGTTGATATGCAACTCATCAATGCACAGTACATTTTGCATTTTTCAATTAGGCAAGATTCAATGTACTGCGCTCACAGTATCATTTGCATAATTATGCAGGAGCATGCGCAACTGACTCGTAACATCTAGCCAAGTCATTTGATATGCAATTCATCAATGTGCAGTTCATTTTCCATTTTCTAATTAGGCAAGATGCAATGTACCACACTTACAGTATGCATGTTTGCATAATTATGCAGGAGCACATGCAAATGACTCGTGATGCCAAGGCGAGTCATTTGATTTGATATGCAATTTATCAATGCACAGTTCATTTTCCATTTTCCAATTAGGAGAGATACAATTCACCACACTTACAGTATGCATTTGCATAATTATGTGGGAGCACATGCAAATGACTCGTGACATCTAGCCGAGTCATTTGATATGCAATTCTCTGTGCCAAGTCATCGGACCCCCACAGCTGCGCTTCCTGTGAATTGCGTTTGTGCGCTTTGTGCAGTGCGGCTACGACAGCCAAAGTCGTAGTCGTCGCGCCGTAGTCGTAGCGACCGTCAAGCCTGGTTCCGTTGCCGCCCGCTAGGCGCAGCCAGGTGTCGCTAGCAGCGCGTCCGTTCAAATCCCTCCCTTGTGATTGGACGACGCATGCGTGGGCGTTCGCGCGCATTTCCGTTCACGCGACGCGCGCCGACCGTTGGTCACTCCGCACCTTTTCCCCGATCCCGAACCGTTTTCTCTCTCTCTCCCCCCCGCTCGCGGCGAAGCCACCGTGCGACCTTTCTGCGTCTTGCACGTGTTGGTGACGGGCCAAATAGTGCAGCGTCGTTGGACGGTCGTACCCAAACCTGCACACGAGCCGTTCGCCTCGACCTCTGGCGGCAGCCCCGTCACGTCGACGCCAGCGAGCTCTCACGCAAGCGCACCGGGCGCTTTGGCCGCTTTCTCGACCGCTGTCGGCAGCCCCGTCACGTCGACGTCAGCCGGCTCACTCAGCGCGCTGCGACAGGCGAAGCAGCGTCGGCACAAGCGCGTCGCGACAGGCGAAAGCGACGTCGGCTCTAGCGGCGGCGAAGGGAAGTTTTGCGTTGCGCCGTGTCGTTGCGTCGCTGCGTCTCATCGTCTCTCGCCACCGTGGGGAGACAGCGCTCCCCGGGGCGAATTCGAATTGCAGGAGCGCGCGCGGATTTCAGTGTGCTAGCCAAAGGACGGACGAGCAGCGTAGCGGTAGCCAGAGGCGGCAAGTTTCGGCTTCTCGCACGCGCGTGGTGTACGTAGGCGCTCTGTCGACCGGGGGAGGCCTACTCGTTTTAGCCACCGTACAGCCGGGCCGGGTAGCGAGCGCCTCACTTGAACAAAGAGGTGCAGTCAAAGTCCGTGTCGTGTCGATTTACATCTCAGATGATTATTTGTTCTTCATTCAGAGTCGCCCCTGCAGGACGCGGAGGACGGCGCGTTGCTGGAGGTGGTGGAGGCCTACCGGAGCGTCGGCAAGGCGGACGGCGGCGCCGCGGCAGCCGTCTACGACACCGTCGGCAGGGCCGGGGGCGGGGCGACGCCCGCGGAGAGCGCCTACGGCACCATCGCCGCTGCGGCAACGACGGCACGCGACGCTGCGGCCGGTGGTGTGGGCGTGCTCGTGCCCCAGGACGAGAAGATCCTCGTCGAGGAGTGGCGCGACGGCGAGATGGTGCTCGAGGAGAGGTGCGCCGGCTTTCCTTAATCCGCCCCTAATCCCACCGAAATCCTCGAATCCGTCCAGGAGTCTGGTGGACACCGTCTACCTGCTGCGCGAGCAGGTCGCCGCCATGCGAGAGGTGGGTACAGTGCGCGCGCACACAGTGTGACAGACGGACACCGGACAGACGCACCCACGCACGCACGCACTGCAGGAAATGCGTCGTCTGTCGCGCAGTCTGGAGAAAGAGCAGCGCGCGCGAAGACGCATGGAAGAGGTCCTATTACAGAAGCTCCAACAGTGGCCGCCAGCCTGTAGAGAGTGATCCCGCTATCGACCTCGTGTACGCTTGTATCGGACGCACTCTCCCGCTAGCTAGCATCAAACACAAGAGGCGCGTATGCCCGTACATATTGGTACTTAGCGTCGGTTGCTCTTCTGCGATTGGCTGCCTGCCTTGCTTGCTTGCTGCCTACGTGTGTGCTCGTCAATCAATCGATCGCGTGTAATACCCCGAGATTCTATGCGTGGCGCGTCGTGTCTTCTTGCACCGAACTGTGTTCCGTTCCGCCCGACCTCTTGATATCGCACCGAAATATAGTCACGAATGCCTGACCCATCGGAAGAACAGTGCCTCGGCCAGCAGCAGACACGCGGCGATGCAGGCGCCCGCGAAGAGAACGCCGAACGTGCCCAGCTGCTGAAAAGCGTCAGTATGTGCACCTTCGTTCTGTGATAAGAGTTTTGGTTGTTGAGGAGCGTGGCGATGCGTGTACGAACAACTCTCCTGATGCAGGCAGCCGTGCATGCAACCGGGTGTTTCACTATGGGTTGCTGGTCAGCAGAGCACCTGTGTGCATCCGGCACAAGGGCGTTTTTTGGGAGGGGTAGGGGTAGAAAACGACTTGTATGTGTGTGGGGGGGGGGGCTGGCCACTGGGGACACGGTTGCGGCCGATTGGTGTTAACTGCAGCTGTACCGCCGCCCCCTCCCCCCACTGAAAGCTCTGAAGAATTGGGCCTTGCTTAGAGTATTGTATTAGGATTAAGTACTGCTTTGGCATCTTGCCTTGGTATCCGGCCTACGCACCACTCAGAGACCACACACTGGCGGATCCAGAATTTTCTGACAGAGGGGGAGAAGGTCACCGCACAAAGTACACTACTAGGGAATAGACAAAAATGACGTGATGTTATAGCTCCCTTACGAATCAAACGTGAGTTGGAAGAGAACCACAGCGCCGCAGGCGAAAATTTTGCGCTTTTAAGTGCCTTAATCCAAGGAAAACATAAAAAATCTGTCCGTTTCCCCTTGTACTCGCCCTTCTTTCCTTCTTCTCCCCCTGATCTCTCCCCCTCCTTCCCCCCCAAATCTGAACTGACAGGAGGGAGAGACCCCCCGCTCCCCCCCGTCTGGATCCGCTAGTGAGACCACAGCTTACATTCCCTGATATACTAAGTCTACACTAGTATTCCCCCAATTGGAATGAATAAAGGCGTTGATGGAGTGAATAAAAGTGCACTGAGGGATCGAAAAGACACTGGCTGGCACAGCCGTCTGTCGCCAATGCCCAGTGTTAGACGTTTTACGAGTCTATTTTTCGCGCCGAACAACACAAAATACAATATAAAAGGGGTACCTGCACCAGCCGAAACGGAGAGGGCGTTCGGACTTCGGCGGGAGTGGTTCTTGCGCCGCAAGTCGCAGCTTGCCGCTTTAGGTGGCGCCGCTCGTATTTTCGCTCCACTGCTCGAATGGCGCCCTGTAACTGGCAAAAATCGATTTCCATTGCGCGCGTAACTGTAAAGTTGGCGACCTGAAATCTTATGGCTGCCTCGGCGAAACGAGGCGCGAATGGGTGGTTCTTTCGGAATATCCAGCCCTGCCACATCGGAGGTACAACTTGTAGATCGTAGCGCTGCACGCGACACCCTCCTGAATTCAATTTTGCTTCTGAAAATTTGTCGGTAAAACTCGACAAAAGAGGTGTCGACCCTGCTCGACGATGCCGTCAATGTAGGGGCTCGAGCTGGCCAGGAAGTGGCCTCCTTGGCCGAGCAGCTCGACGAGTCGGCGTCGATCGACGATCTTGACGGAGCGACGGGCGAAGGCCCGCTTGAGGGCCGCGTAGGCGGAGGCGTTCGTCTCGGCGATCTGAGAGAAGACGGCGCCGCCCGGGTCCTCGTGCACCATCGTCAGCCGGCCCGACGCCACCAGCGCCGCCAGCTCGTCCACCGTTTGAAACACGGGCCGCGCTGGAATTGGCAGAAAATCGTCCTCGTCCAGAGTACCCACGACGTTGCTGCCCCCCCCCCCCCCCAGAAGCGGCGTCGTTACGCAGTTACGCTACACAAATAAATAACTGCAACACAGTCAAATGTGAACCTTCAGCGGGGATAGTGATCGGCGGGGGTGCACTATTCGAGGACTTACGATATACCTAGTAGACTTTTCTTAGAAAAAGTGTCAACGTCACATCGGCAGACCTGGTGGCTCCAACAGCAACGTGCCAACCATAACACTCTGGAATACGCCCATGAATAATGCGGAGGCGAGGCCGAGGTTCACGAGCGCTATTCGCCCGCTGTAGAGCGGCCGCGCCGATCTCTGCTCCGGCCGCTTTTTCGAGCTTGCAGTTTGGCTTGATGAGAAGGAGTCGAAGGAGTCTACTCCGAATTCCAGAAGTGTCCACGCAGCCAGCAGGCGAAGCGCCAACAGTCCAGCGCCGATGAGCGCGCAGAGGCCGAGCACTGTCGGCGAGAGGGTCGTCAAAATTCGCGTCGACGTCCTCAAGAGGTCGTCGGAGCCTCTAGCCGCCGCCATCGTGAGGTCGACTTGACGGACGAAGCTGCCGAACTCGAATCGAGCTCCCATTTCCCCCCGATACGCCCAGGTCGCCGTAAACGTGTCCAACTCTCCTGTCGAAATTTTGCGGAGCGCACCCGTAGATCCGTTGCCGGTCAGCGAACCCCAGCTGAGCACCGCAATTGCCGACTAATCACAACTGGAGGAATCAGAAAAAGTTTACTATTCTTACATTTCTTCGGAGCAAAGATACCGGTCGGTGATTGCGGCGGCCCTGACGTGCTCCATGGACACGAGCGTGTAGCTGACGTTCATCAGGTCGAACAAAACGCCAAGAATCTCACTCTCCAACCCTGGAGAGGGACTGGCTCGATACCGGTTTTAGCGCAACACAACGATTTCGGAAATTTCAATTCTCAGTTTTGCGTTTAAAACTTTGAATTTGAGTGAAAACTTAGTATGGATTGAAGCTCAGAAAATCGGCTGTGGTGTGCGCCAGTCCCTGGCGCGAGGCAATCCTTCGTTGGCGCCAACGAGCGTACTCCGCAAGCGTTGACAAACGGGGGATAAGACTTTGCGCCCAACACGAGTTGGTCCCGCATTCCACCGAAGTTTCAGAGCTTTTCGGTGGCGGAATCGGAATTCCGACGGTAATCGGTCTTAAGTTAAAAGTCCAGTTGCGAGACGGACCTCATGTGCGTTGCACCATGTTTGTATAATTCTGTATACCTAGTAGGGATGAGCATGGGCCTGAAGATCTCGGCCCAGCCCGGCCCACCAGATAGTCCGGCCCATCCCGGCCCAGCCCACGCGTCAAAAACCAGGCCCAGGCCCGGCCCGGCCCATCCAACTGCTCAAATTCCAGGCCCGGCCCGGCCCGGCCCATCCCAAGAAATAAGTACAGTGGTGCACTAAAATAAGTTGTACATGTACGTACGCCAGTTCGCGTTTTTTCACTACACATACACAGAGAATGGCGCTTCTGGCTTTACAGCTTCCAACCATTTTTTGGCCTCAAGATTGACCGTGTTTGTCAATTGAAGTTGGCCGCTCACAAAGGGTTTGTTGAGAAAAAAAAGGCGCTGCCCATGTCTGATGTATTATCTATCGTCGCCAAGCCAGTGATGTAGAGGCGGCGCCTGGAGGGCGCCGAGCTGGCAGTCGTCACGAGCGCCTTGCTCGCGATGGACGTGAGGCTGGGCTAGCGCCAGATGCTCATGCCTTTTAGTACTACGTCGTCGTCGTCGCTTCACGTCTGTTGTCTGCTCGTCTGTGCCTCACGGTCTAAGGGCCGTGACGACAACGAAAACGGCAACGGCGACGACGACGGCAACGTCGCGACCAACGCGCTAGATTAACAGTGAGACGACGCCGTCACGACGAACTTTTAGGCGCACTCGCGTCCTTAATGCCTCCTTTCTGCTGAATAGTCGCCGTTACTTACAATATGCATAACATACAATGTAGATTCCTATGTTTCAGCCAGGAACGTCCGGCCCGGCCCGGCCCGGCCCACACCCCCAAAACGCAGGCCCGGCCCGGCCCGGCCCACAGGATGGGCCTGGGATTCCGGCCCAGCCCGGCCCATGGGCCGGGCTGGGCCGGGCCGGGCCGGGCCGGCCCCGCCCTTGCTCATCCCTACTACCTAGACAGCCAAACGAGACGCATGCTTCGTCTAGCTCGAGCAAAAAGAGTGGCTTGTGTGTGCGCATATTAGTGCGGTTGGATACATTCGATGCAAATTATTAAGTTACAATGTACGCATTTGCTCGTCGTCAAAAGCTGGGTCGGCGTGTGTGGGCGTGTGTGCGTGGCCGCGTGTGTGGCATAGGGGGCCCAGTGTCAGAGCCTGTCGACGTGGTTGGTCGGCTGCTAAGGCAACGCACTTTCGAGACTCCCTGCGCACAAGTGACAACGACCACAGTTGCAGCGGCTGATCGATGTCCTGCCTCGGAGAAGATTTCCCCATTGAAAGGATCGTGTGAAAGGGAGCGCAAACAAGGGCTTCAGGCAGCCGAGTTCTGCCTTCATTCGCTCTGAGCTGAGTCCGTGGGCAGTCCTCTGCTGAATACGGCATATACCGTAAATCTTCCGATGAACACCCTGGGCTTTTACTTTTTCAACCTCTTATTTTTAGCGCTTGTACCGAACGCACACTTCCACTAGGCACTAGCTAGCATCAAACACAAGAAACGTATGCCCGTACATACTAGTATTGGTACTTAACTTAGCTTCGGTTGCTATTCTGCGATTGGCGTGTCTTGCTGCCTATGTACGTGTGCTCGTCAATCAATCGATCGCGTGTAATAGCCTGAGATTCTATACGTGTCGCGCCGTGTCTTCACGCACCAAACTGTGTTCCGCCCAACCTCTTGATATCGCACCGAAATATAGTCACGAATCTCTCAGCCGCCAGAACAGTTCCTCGGACAGCAACAGACACGCGGCGATGGAGGCGCCCGCGAAGAGAACGCCGAAAGTGCCCAACTGCTGAAAAAAATACGATTTTCATTGTCAGTCAGTGTACGATTAAACAGGTAGGTGCTGCCATAAAGTAAACGTTGTTTTTCTTTTGTTGCGTAGGGTGGGGTTAAGCACAGCATCTGGGAGGCCATTAGCACAACACTTCAGGTGAGAAGCAATTTTATTAGGATCAGGTCTTACTTAGGATTTGGCATCTTGCCTTATCTAGTGGTATTTGGGTGGCGCACTGTCCACAGAGCGCCTTTCAAGGTACACTAGCATTATTGGTGACGAATAGTTGCATTGAGGAGTCTGAAGATGCACATGCCTCAGCAGCAGCACACATGCTGGGCACGTTTACGGGTCTTGATTATTGGCGCCAAACCATACAAATCAAACGGTCGTCAACCTGTACTAGTCGAAACGGAGAGGGCGTTCTGACTCCGACGGCGGTGGTTCTGGCGCCACAAGTCGCAGCTTGCCGCTTTAGGTGGCGCCGCTCGTATTTGCGCTCCACTGCTCGAATGGCGCCCTGTAGCTGGCGCAGTTTGATTTCCATACTGCGCCTAACCGTAAAGTTGGCAACCTGAAACTGAATGGCCGCTTCTGCGAACCGAGGCACGAACGGGTGGTTCTTTCGGAAGATCCAGCCCTGCCACATGGGAGGCACGACTTGCAGGTCGTAGCGCTGCACGCCACACCCTGCTGAATTCACTGCGCGATTGGCCTTCAAAAGTTCGTCAAGAAAAATTACGCTGACCTTCCTCGACGATGCCGTCGACGTAGGGGCCCGAGGTGGCCAGGAAGTGGCCTCCTTGGCCGAGCAGCTCGACGAGTCGGCGTCGACCGACGATCTTGACGGAGCGGCGGCTGAAGGCGCGCTTGAGGGCCGCGTAGGCGGAGGCGTTCGTCTCGGCGATCTGGGAGAAGACAGCGCCGCCCGGGTCCTCGTGCACCATCGTCAGACGGCCCGACGCCACCAGCGTCGCCAGCTCGTCCACCGTTTGAAACACGGGCCGCGCTGGAATTGGCAGAAAATCGTCCTCGTCCAGCATATACCCGCGACGATGCTGCCGCCCCCCCCCCCCTCGGAAGCGGCGTCGTTACGCAGTTACGCTACACAAATAGGAGTGACTGCAACACAGTCATATGTGAACCTTCAGCGGAGAGCTTGAAAGTATAGTGATCTGCGGGGGTGCACTGCACTATTCGAGGACTTACGATATACCTAGTATACTTTTTCTTTGAAAAAGTCAACGTCACATCGGCAGACCTGGTGGCTCCAACAGCAACGTGCCAACCATGACACTCTGGAAGACGCCCATGAATATTGCGGAGGCGAGGCCGAGGTTCACGAGTGCTATTCGCGCGCTGTAGAGCGGCCGCGCCGATCTCTGCTCCGGCCGCTTTTTCGAACTTGCAGTTGGACTGGAAGAGAAGGAGTCGAATGAGTCGGCTCCGAATTCCAGAAGTGTCCAAGCAGCCGGCAGGCGAAGCGCCAACAGTCCAGCGCCGATGAGCGTGCAGAGAGTGAGTACGGTCGGCGAGAGGGTCGTCAAAATTCGCGTCGACGTCCTCAAGAGGTCGTCGGAGCCCCTAGCGGCCGCCATCGGGTAGTCGACTTGACGGACGAAGCTGCCGAACTCGAATCGAGCTCCCATCTGCCCCCGATACGCCCAGGTCGCCGTAAACGTGTCCACCTCTCCTGTCGAAATCTTGTGGAGCGCACCCGTAGATCCGTTGCCGGTCAGCGAGCCCCAGCTGTGCACCGCAATTGCCGACTCATCACAACTCGAACGATTACTAATCAGATTTCTGAGTCGAACTTTGCAAACGTAATCAGATACTCTACTTTACAAAGACAATGGTCGGCGACTGCGGCGACCCTGACGTGCTCCATGGACACGAGCGTGTAGTTGACGTTCATCAGGTCGAAGAGAACGGCGAGAATCTCACTCTCCAACCCTGGAGAGGGACTGGCTCGACACCGGCTTTAGCACAACACAACGATTTCGGAAAATTCATTTCTCCGTTTTGAGTTTAATTTTAAGTTCGAGTGAAAACTCAGTATGGATTAAAGCCCCGATAATTGGATGTGGTGTGCACCAGTCCCTGGCGCGAGGCAATCTTCTGTTGGCGCCAGAGAGCGCACTCCGCAGGCGTTGACGAACGGTGGATACGATTTTACCCCCAAAACGAGGTGGTCCCGCATTTCACCGAAGCTGCGGAGCCTTTTTGGCGGCTGCACAGACGATAATCGGCCTTGAGTTAGAAGTCCAGTTGCGACACCTAGTTTGCGTTGTACCTCGTTTGTAACTCTGTATACCTAGTCAGCACAACGAGACGTATGCGTTGAAATCCATTGCGCCAAGCTCGGGTAAAAAAGTGGTTTGTGTGTGCGCTTGTTAGTGCAATGGAATACATTCGATGCGAAGTATTTAGTTACAATGTACGCATTCGCTCGTCGTGAAAAGGTGGTGCGAGTGACATAGGGCCCACTGTCAGAGCCGGTCAACGAACGTGGGTGCTTTCCGGGACTCCCTCCCTACGCACAAGTGACAACGTGCACACACAGCGGCTGATCGATGTGTTGCGTCTGAGCAGATTTCCCCATTGGAGGGATCGTGTGAAAGGGAGCGCAAAGAAGGGCTTTACGCAGCCGAATTCTGCCTTCATTCGATCTGAACTGAGTTCGTCCACAATCTTCTGAACACTGCCAATACACGCGTGCATTCGCTTGTGCAAGCGGGGTACCTCCGCTACAACATCCGTTCGTTTGTACCACAGCAGTTTCAACACTGGAGGAAAGAGAGAAGGCACTACGAGCATCCATAGAAGGAACGATTCCGAAATAACGCGCAACTACCGTAGCCCTTCGCGCCCAGCTGAGTGAAAAGCCGCCGAGCTTCGTCCAGAGAGAACGGACTGAATTACAGAGAAGAAAGTCAAAATAAAGTCAGTTTTCAGTATTCGGCTCGCATTATCACAGAAGGACCCGTCGACTCGCACTACCCCGCGACACAACACTTCTTCAACAGGGTGGGGTGGACAATGTGGACTGACAGGCTCTTAGGAGCGGAAAAGGCTAAAACTCACCGACGTTCACAAAGAGAGAAAAAAAAACAGCCACTAAATATCGCGTTGCGACTGCGTGCACACAAGAAAGCGGTCAGCGCGAGCCGCCGAGCTGCAGGGCCGAACTGAGCGAGAAGCCACGGCTGGAGCGCGTTGTCACTTGTTCCATTTTGCGCCGAAGTACTTCCTCGTCCACGACTGGGTCGTTGATCCACAGTCCCTGAACGGTAGTATTTTGGTGCGGACAATTTCCTGAAAAAATTGCAAAATCACCGACGGATTTCTCTTCCTTGTGCCAGCGCAGCACGCCTTCGTCCTCGCCGTAGAAGCCGGCGCAACTGAGAATCGTCGTCTCGTTCTCCTGTCTGGAACATTTTTAAATTTTCAAATTTAATTCTTTCTCGTTTTACAAATCTCGCAAACGCACGGCCAGAGAGTCAGGCTTTTCACGGGCTTGTCAGAAATCTTGAGCTTCATCTGCAACGCCAGCGTGAACGAGAATGGCGGCTCGACCGCTGAAATGCGACAAGGGTACGGGTCTCAGTACCGCGACAGCGCTAGCAGTTGTCCCCCACTTGAGCCCATGGAGAGGACCGAAGCTGTCTCGGAAGCGAACGCCTGCAGGGAGCGGCCGCGAATGGGCGGCATGGCGCCGAGGCGCACCGAATTGCCAGCGCTGTGTGTCGTCTCCAGCTTCTCCACCTGCTCCGAGGCCGCTTTCGACGCTGAAGCAATCGTCTGACCGTACAAAAAAATTAAAACCAATCGTGGCGAACCGTCGACGTCGTCGAAAAGCAGGTCCTTTCTCCTGAGGATGACGGCGCTGCTGTTGCTCGCGGCCCTAGGCCGGAGGTCGGGGCCGGAGACAGCGCCGCCACCGCTGGGATCGTCGTGGTCGCCCTCGACCTTCTCCAGGTAGTTGGCCATGCTCCAGGACAGCTGGTGGCCCTGCAGACTCCAGACGGACTCGGAACGGGCGAGCTTGTCGCTGCAGAGGCCGCCGTCCGCTCGCCGGCCCGTGCCGTTGCCGTTGCGGGCCGCCGCCGCGGCCGCCGCCTCGCCCCTGGCCGAGCCCGATTCCTCGCTGTACATGCAGAAGAGATCGTCGTAGTCGTACGGGTCCGTGTTCAGACTCCTGGAAGAGCAACTGGCCTTCTCTCTCTCTCATGGAATTCAAATCAGGGTGTACGCGTCAGCGTGCAACCCTAATATGTGAGCACTTCCTCAATGCGGTTTGTAGAATTTTCAGTCCCTTATAACTCTTGATTGCCTGAACCGATTTTGGCCAATGATAGCTCAAAAGAACCGCCTCCTAAACCGGAATCGAATAAGCCATCCCGCGTTTCGGTAATCCAGCGCATTGCGACGAAATGACCGAAAATGTTCCGAAGAAGTGGTTTTTTTTTCCTGTTCTGCACACACTTTTAGGGCCACCGCTCTGGAACGCTACGGGCGATTCGCACAAAACTTGGCGTGAGCAGGCGGTATATGATGGCAATTTGTGCCTACAAGGAAAATTTCTTTAGGTGCACGTATCTTCATTTATGGCCGATTTTGTTCATTTTTCTTGGACATATGTAGCCGTTTTTTGGCCCAAAATCTGACAAGAGTAAAACTCGAAAAACCCCTAAATGTTTTTTTGAGTTTCGTGAACTATTTCTGAAGGAGAGTCCACGGCGCTTGCATGACCTTTGAAATTCTCACCACACTTTGAGATATTGCCAACTCAAATTTCGGTAATTTTGGGGAAATTTTGTTAGCTATAGGCGCTTCAACCGTTCGTCGCAGGGCTGTGTTGTAAGGATGAAAGTTACTCGTCTGGACCTGGAATAGGTCACTTTCGACAATGGGAGCGCTCCGATTTCCATGTTTCGCAGCTCGACCCTCTTGGCGCAACCCCATTTTGGGCAAAATTCGGAACTATGATCGTGCATTATTTTTAATTTCCTGGACGAATTCTGGCGCGTGATAGCTCAAAAGAAGCGCATTCAAAGAGGGAATCGATTAAGTCATAACACGCTTCCATACGCTTGTGCATTACCGAGAAGTTTTTGGAGATGTTATGAAAAGTGGGTCCTGCCAAGCTTTTTGGTTCGTTGCCCACTCGCGCCTGCATCAATTGAAATGAAACCTCGCAGGCATCTATGCTGCACATCAAAAAGTGAAATCCCCGGAGGGACTCTTGCTACATGCTGTAGATCGTGAGCTATGGTTTACTGGGCACATT